>CAUYSK010012357.1:0-22538 GCA_963575035.1 Avahi laniger
CAGTCTGAAGTCCGCTTTGTAGAAAACTGCAGTGTGAGTGTGAGTGCCTTAGCCGGTGAATGAATGCGCACAGGGGAGCATGAGTGAGAAGGCCCATGACAAGGGAGAGTGTTCCGGAGCTCAGAACTTAGACAAAACTGGCTGAGATTGAGGGTTGAGATGAAACATGACTAGTGGCAGGAAATGGAATGAGTTGAGGAGAAGGCACCCAGAAGTGGCCCTGGGTGATTCTTAGCAAGAAAACGTTGGATGGGCTGAATTGAGGGAAGAGATTATCCTGTAAGTTCTTCCCAATTTGACATTTACCCTCTTCTCTCATCCGAAAAGGTTATTTAAATTGGTTAAACTTTGAATTTATGTGGAAAAATACTCTTATCATATTCCCAAATTTGGATTCCTGAAGGCCTCAGGATATAATAATTTTCTTATTCATTCATTTAATAAAATGTTATTAAAGCCAACTTTATTTTGGGTGTTGTACTTAGAGATGAGTGGAAGCCTCTCAAGTGTTAGAGATCTATTTTTTTTCGCAGACAAGGTAAGAAAATGAGTAGCCAAGGAAGGGAAGGGTTTTTTTTTTTTATTTCAGCATATTATGGGGGTGCAGATGTTTAGGTTATATATATTGCCCTTGTCCCCCCTTCCCCCCTGAAGGGAAGGGTTTCTTCCCTTTTTTCTCCTTCTCATGGCTCAGGGATGAAAAGAGAAGAGGAAAATGGATAAAGTGAGAGACAAACACAAACTGAATCCTTCTGATCCTCAATTCAATGGTCATTCTCTAATTGGAGACTTGTTTCATCACTTAAGCTCATGTCCCAGCAACAGGGAACAATATTTGTCCTGGAATGTCCAATTCCTAGCATAGCATCTGGAATTTAGCTGGCATTTAATAAATGTTGAGTGAACGGATGGATGGATGGATGGGCAGGTGGGGGATAGATGCACTTCAAAGCACAGGGCTCTCAGAATGGTTAATGAGGAGTTTCCAACTTCAGTCTTTTTCAATTTTTTCTTTAGGAAAAGAATTTGTGTTTAAAGCCAGTCGTTCTGGGAATGTCCAAAGCTGCTTTAATTTGGGGGGCGGGTATATGAAGGACGATACATGGATGAAGGTAATAAACAGATAAATGGGATATCCTCTTAGGCATTTTCCTCAGAGGAGTCATGCTTACCTACATTCACATTAAAATCTTGCCGCAAATGTCCCTGCAAACTGTGTGACTGCCTTTTCTTCCTTGCCTGCATCTCTTCTACTCATTTTAATGTTATGTAAATTTGCTCCTGATTTAACCTCGGTTAGCCACCTACACCAAATCACAAATACTACTTTCAGCTTCACAGATATGCTCATCTAGTTTTGTTTCAAGTCATCCTAAAGATCAAATGTTTTTGTGCCTCTGGAAATGATCTTGTGTGTGTACACACCTAGATATGTGTGTATAAATTATCTTAAATTATAGCCTGACCACAAATCACTCCACGTCCCTGGAGATCTGGGACAACTTGTTCTCTTTACCCTGAACATAGTGTATCTATCCTCTTGAGGTCTTATGCCTGTTTTTGTCCAGGATGCAGTGACACATGCTGAAAACTGACACCAACCAGGGGAAGGGGGCAGAGGGGCGGGGCTGGGGTTGGAGCAGCCCAGCAGAGGTTCAGGACGCTCTCTGGGTCAGAGCATGATGAGCAAAGGTCTGAAAGGCCACATTCAGGAAGGTATTTAGGAAAACTTTTAAGCAGGTGAGTGACGGGATTTAATTTATTTCTTTGCAAGATCATTTTGTGTGCTATATGGAAAGGTAATTGGAGAGCACACGAAGCAGAAGGAGACACACATAACTTAGGACAAAATTGAAAGAAATTTAAATTCAGTATTTTTGACCATTTAACTTCAACCAATATTAATCCACTTTAGCCTAATTCCAGTTTTCCATTTTACTTTGAGGTGAAAGCCTTAAACATCTCACGCCTCAGATTCCAACATTAAATAAACACAAGTCCAGACATATCCACATCTTTCTGCTGTTTTTATCCAAGTGTTTCAAGGCCTCAGAGAAATCTTGGCATCTCTAGCCTTTAAAAACCTCTTAATAATTATCAGAGAGAAAAATGTTTGTTGCCTTAGCTCCTCCATTGAGTTTGAGCTCACTCTATCTACTTATATTTCAAAGGGTAACTACTCTTATGGAGTTGTGTTGCTTCCTGCTTTTTGTTCCCCAGCAGGCAGGCCGTAACTATTCCGTCAGCTCCTGACCACCACTCTGCAAGACCTGGAGGGAGGAATCCCCCACTCTGCCCAGCACATCACGTCCTCTTTGTTTACAAGGACTCCACATTTGCCAGCCCTCGGCATCTCTTTAGTGGTGCTGCAAGAGCCTCCTGACATGTCTAATATGCTCTGAAAGAGACAGGTGGCTTGTTGTATTTAAATACTGCTAAAAACACCTTTTTGGACTGAAAAGAAATCACTTTCAGCAGGGGCTTCTCCCTTGCCAACTCAGTGTGCCACGTCTTACCATTATGAATCACAAGAGATTTCAAATGTTTTTTTAAAATGTAAATCTATAGTGATTTTTTTGATGTAAGGAAAAGCATGTTTTAAAAGGATACAAAAATCACATGGATTAACTAAGTCAAAGAATATATTTAGAAAGAAAGAATACAATGTTAACTATAGTTATTTCTATTTGCTGAGATTACAATTTCTTTCTAAATATTTCCTATATTTTTCAAGTTTTTTACAATAAGCATATATTACCTTTGACACCATAAATTATTATCTTTTTAAAAGTTTGACATTTTATATGAACTTTTAAATTCATTTTAATGATTTTTAACATAACATATTTATTAAAGCATATGTACATTAAAGTATAACTTGTATATATAAGTTTTTAACTTGCAAACTTTGTGTGTGTATGTACATGCACACATGCATACTTGAGCATAACTTTATTCCTACCATAAGCATTAATTCCCAACCCTGACGTATGAGTACTGGGTCCAGGTAGCACCTAAAGGCAGCAAGCCGCATCCTCCAAAGGTCTGAGCGACAGGAGAAGAGAGATCATAAGGCTTTTGAAAGACAATAACTTTATGGAAAAACAAGAAGGTAGATAGGAAAACAGATTTCAGAACAAGTAGTGAGATGGTCACTATTGGACAAAGAAGCATGCCAATTAAGTGAGAATTAATAAACTAATAGGAAAATGAGAAAATAAAATATAAATATCCAGTGATTCCTTAAAGCAGACTCCTAGTTTTCTTAAGACAGATTTTTAGTTTCCTTTAGTTTGTCAGACTCCCCTTCCTAGTTTTAAAAACAAAGCAGAGCAAAACAAAACAAAACTTGGCTTTCTACTATGTGTCATGTATTATGTAAAGAGCTGTATGTACCTAAGGGGAGATATGCCTGTAAACTGCTCAAAACAGTGCTTAGTACATAACAACCACTGAAACATCTTTGCTGTTATTTTTATATTATTATCACCATTTTAGAGATGAGAAAACCGAGGTTCAGGAAAGTGACAATAAAGATTTCGATCTAAGACTGACTTCAAATCCACTGTACACTCTTAACCTCAAAACGGTTAGTTAAGTTACAGTCCAAATGCCTTCCCAAAAGGCCTCAGATGGAAACGTTCCAACATGTTGCAAACTGAGCTGTGAGTAGTTCCTAGTTCTTTGAGGTTCTTTTTCTATTTTTACTATTCTTTCTTAAAATGTGATAGGCTGTGAGATTTCATAATGTTCAGAGTTTTTAGTTATTCTCTTTTTTCAGAAAAGCCTTTGATTTTGTTAAGAGTCTTGCCTTAAATCTATAGCTATGTGGTTGTGCTTAATAAGCAGAATCAGGGAAACATATTAGGAATTGCAGGCATTATTCCGAATACAGCTGGTACTCAATAGGACTATAGCTGAACACTTTGGACAGGATGAAGCTGGTTCTAACCTAAAGACCCCCAAATACAGAAAAGTGCAGTGTTCTTTTTTGTGTGACTTTCCAATGATAGTTTTGTTATTCTCCTAAATAATGTACCGTTTTTGCTGTGGGCATGTACTAGTTAAGAACAAATGCTCTTGGACTTGTAAAGACCCAAATCCAGGCCCCTTCTCTGTCTTCCTGGCTGCAGTATCCCGTGCAAGTTGAGCTCTTTGAATGTGTTCCTGTATCAGTAGAAAGGGGATGATAATAGCCACCTCACAGGAAAGGAGAGTAAGGAGAAAACCAATGGAGAGAAATATGTATGAAGTAGTTAGCGTAGTCGACATACAGAGTTAGGGATCAGGAAATGCTGGCAACATTATTACGAGGAAAACATGGTATCGGATTCCAAAAAGCAACCCTATTTGAGGCGACGTGTCTTAGGGGAAAGAAGTGAGTCAGGAGATGTGGCTCCTATTTTGGGATTCAGAACTGTAGTCACGGGAACCAGCAATTTCCCTGTGAGCCTGTGAGTTGATTATAAAATGGAGAAAGCAGTATTTTCGTTTACCTGCTTAGATACATAGAATATAACTTTCTTCTCCTAAGAATGAAGAGTATAAAATGTAGTTTTTTCAATCATGTGGGCCTTTTTTATTGGGGATGGAGTGAGGAGAGTACTTCAAACCATTTGGTGTTGTGCGCTTTTTTCTTTAAAATCTATCCGCGCACGTCAAATTGTCAACAGCCAAGTCTAGTCCGTAGATGCAAAGCAAACACTGCTTTAGAAGCTATGAAAACTATGCCAAGATGCTTGCAGCTACCAGAAACAGGAAAACTTTGAAATCAGCAAAATAACTGCTGATAAATTCTCCTGCAGTGCCTTATCACTCTGTTTTCCTGTCCCTGTGCTGTGCATATTAAAAAGAAGGGGCAAAAAGACATAATGGCCTCTCTGGATTTCCTTGAGATAATATGTTCAGAAATGGTTTCTCTGGGGTCTAATGAGATGTTCTTTGCAGGCTGAGTAATATGAATTCAATTCTAACCCAACTATTGAAGCACAGTTTCAAGGTAACCAGTAATATTATTACTGTGCTTTCACATACCAATCCCAGACTAATGACAAGTGTTTTGCTCAAAACTTTTAAATCTTTTCCTTCTGATGAAACTTTAGTTTTCCTACAGAAACTCTAAAAATCAGAAATTGCTAATTAGGACTATCAGGGAAAATTCCCCAAAGGCTTCAGAATTAAAATATTATGTTTGATTAGCCAGACTTTTTAAGATTCCAGGATTCTCTCCTATAAAATGATAAATGTCTTACCCCAAATCAGGTATTGTTTATCATTCCATCATTTTGCAGGGCACACTGCTGCTTCTGTTCATTCAACTGAGCAGTGTCACTACATTGTGAATGCATCAATAGGAACAGAAAATAATGCTAGGATACTAATACTAACAACACCACCAAAACCACAACACCAGAAACAAAATAATAATTGAGGAGTCTGAATATAAACCTGCTCTTTCTCAAGGAACTATTGGCCACAAGCCCTATGAACTATGTATTTGTCATTTTATATTTGCCTACAGTGACACCTGCTGGAAAACATTGTTGAAGCTTTAAAATAAAAATAAATTTAAAATTTAAAATAAAAACTAAGCTTTGGAAATATCAGCCATGTGCTATTATTATTATTATTTTTTACTAAAAAACACTTTGCTTAAACTTCAATTTAGTTTCTGATTCTGTTTTTGAATTTTCTTTTTTGTACAATCTGAGAAACTAAAATTCAGTTCCACTTGATGAAATAATTATTTTACTAGTATGAGAGAGTTGGAATTAACTCTTATCTGATACAAACTATTTTTAAATGGAAGCATTTATAAGCAGTTTGGTTGCATTATATTGCTTCCTTCTGGAATATTGCTTTAAAATTTACATATCAACTGCAATGTGATGATAAATAATTTTAAAAATTTTGCTTCAGATTAAGTATCAAGATATTTAATATTGGTGGAAATATTTAATAGTTAGCACTTTAAAAAGCAGCATTAATGCACAAGCCATTTTGTGTTTGGGGTTTTTAGGTTGCATTTTAGCAAGCACTGGGTGACAGCTACCCTATGCATTAAGCAACTAATGTGGCTCTTCTGCAAATTACATTAGATTTCAACAGAGACTTTGCATACTGAGTGTTCCCATCTCCCAATGACACAGAGAAGGATTTGTGTACCTAAGTCCCATTACCACCAATAAATTTATCCACGAAAATATGGTCCATTGAAAAGGTGCAAATATTTACATTGGATGTGAGTCTTTAATGAAGTTGACCCTACCCCAGGATTTGGTATTTTACTCTTTTCATCCACACGGGACACATTTGCAAAGCAGAATCTTGATATCTTTATGTTCTTGAGTTCAGTCACTTCAGTCTTTTCAGTCGTTCCAGTATGGTTTGTATTGGTGACAATTTCTCCCACTTAAAAATTATTTCTTTTCTAAATATAAAAGCTGTCCTCAAAGTCATAGTTCCTCTATAAAACAACCATGTAAGGTGTTTTTTGAAGTAAACTTTTATAAAAACTGGCTCCAGTTCACTTGTAATCATTCCTCCATTTCTCTAAGAACTTGCTCTGGCTAACGGTAGGGGAGATTTGGTAATTCAAAACAAAGCTTCTCATATCTTCATACCCACTATATAGCTGGTTCCCCGTATTTTACCATTTCACTATATCTTTTCTTATGGGGGGAAGGTATCTTTGCTTAAAAGTCAAAATTCATAGGAAAACAGTTTTTCTGTTATCTTAAATTCACTGCCATGTTAATCTATTCCCTGTTTCTTCGGCTCTAAACCACTTATAAACCACTAAAGCTGCGAATGATTTTATTTACCTATCTTTCTGTAATATGTATGAGGAAACCTTGGCAGGTAGAAATAAACTAAGGTCAGGTACACGAGAAGCACTTCCTAAATTAACTAAGCACTCTTATTCCTGTACCATGACTTCTGCAGTTGAGCAAAGCCAATAGTCTTCTTTTCATCTCTGTCCATTGCATCCTGAAGTGGTATTATGGTCTGAATTTTTGTGTTCCCACAAAATTCATATGCTGAAACCTAATCACCAATGTAATGGTATTAATGGATGGGTCTTTTTTAGAGATGATTATGGCACAAGGGCAGAGCACTCATGAAAAGGATTAGTGACATTACAAAATAAGTCCAAGGAAACTCATTTGCTCCTTCCACCACATAAGGACAGAGCAAGAAGGCACCATCTGTGAGGCAAGAAATGGACCCTCACCTGATATGCATTCTGCTGGCACCTTGATCTTCAACTTCTCAGCCTCTAGAACTATGAGAAATAAATTTCTACTGTTTATAAGCTACCCAGTTTTATGGTATTTTGTTACAGCAGAATGAACAATCTAAGACAAGTGGGTACAAGTAACTTTAAAAATGAAATAGCCTTTTAAAAAAAAGATAGTTTTTTCTTGGTGCCCATATAAATTTTATCCACACACCTTCAAAATACTCACAAATCTCCTGAAGTTTCCTTCTCAATTCCTGGGATTGAGCCTTTTAGGGAGTAGCCTAAATTATCTAGTCTTTAATCTCTACCCCAAATTAATTCCAAATTGTAGGACAAAGGAAGCAGAGGTAAGATATTGAAAATAGAACCCCTCAGTCCTAAGAATCTTAAGAGACATTCAGAGAGATCTTTCTCACTACACAGAGAGTTCAGAAAATTATACTCAAAGGTTTAAAGTAAACTCACTTAAGCTGGAGCTCTTGAGAGAACAAGTGTTTCACTTGCTATAGAAATGTGTATTTACATTTGTTTTAATTTTATATTCATATTTGCTTTTGTAGATTATAGATTAAATAGCAAATGAGATAATAATTTGATATCTAATTTTATCAGCACATTAAAATAACACTCAAATCATTAGAAAACTATATTAATGAAAGTAATTATTCCATTTTTATCCAATGTAAAGGGTTAATTCTCAAATGTCATCTGCACAACTTGGAGGGAGGGGTCTGGATCTTTCCTCTGAGAATATTTTAATCTTTGTTCTCATTGTTATGACAGTTCAAATTAAAATCACATAATTGGCTTCTGAATGACCCTCTAGAACTGAGAACTATCATGTCATTTCAGTGACTACGTTTTTTTCAAGTAATCCTACTTTCAGTGTTATTGTCTGACCAAAAAAAAAAAAAAGGAAAACAGAGGTAGACTTAACATGTAAATGACAACTTTGCATCATGTGAAAGAGAAGTTACGTAACGGTGTACTACATCCAAACTGTTTTAATAGTTCCACCAGAGAAAAGTGGTGGGAAAATTGAGTCATTTCACAATGTAATGGATATCTGTTAGTCATTACCTGTCTTGTAGACCTTTCTTTGGGGATTTTTGGTAGGGCTGAAAAATCAAGAAAGCCACCTTCCTTTCCATGAAGCTGGACATATGACCCACGCTGGCTAATAAGAGGAACCAGTGACTGGGTCAAAGGAGGACATGTGATCTAAACAGGCCAATCAGAATGCTTCTGGGTTGGGGGTTATGGGCCTTAAGAGGGAACTAGGGCACTTATTTTTCTGGGGTGACCTTGATCTATAAAGACGATATTGGCTGGGAGCTGTCCCTGAGTCATCTTTGCTAGTAGATTGATGGAGAGAGAGAGAGAGGGAGAGAGAATCTGTCTGAGAACAAAGATGTCATGTAAGAAACCAGGAATGGAGGTAGAGACAGTTCAAATGAAATAACTACAACCCCTGGGTTCACCTATTTCTTAAATATCAGTTTCACATTCCCAATTATGTGTTTGTGATCCAATATAATCCCAAAAGTTGTTTTCTGAGGTGGTTGTTATTATTGTTTTGTTATCTTGCTTGAGCTAGTTTCAGTTGAGTTTCTTTCCCTGTAAGGAAAATGGTCTTGACCAATACACCTGGCACATAATAGCATATACACACATAATGTAAAAAAAAATACACTATAAAAATCAATACCATATTCACTCTCATAAGTGGCCATTTCATTTCAGGGAAATAACATCATCCATTAGATTAAATTAATGTTAACACAAATTATATTGGGTTTGTAGTTTGTTTATATTTAATATGTATATTTGCTTTAATAGTTTAATAGTTTTATAAAAACTGCAAGCATAAAGAAGTTATATATCATTTTATGTTTTCTCATATTTAAGTAATATAATAATAAAAATCATTTAAGTTACCACTGGGAGTCCACAATAATCTTTCCCCTTTAAGAGGGGTCTGTCCTGAAATCAGAAGTTCTAGAAAATCGTATATGATGAGTCTAGGAGAAACTAGTATTCTCTTACATTGCTGATGGGAACACAAAATGTTACAGTTCTATACAAAGGGGAATTTCCCTTGCCTTTAACCTTGGGAATTTACTTTCTGTAACTTACTTTTCAAATCTACTTTTTGGAATCTATTCCAAAGAGAAAAAAAAAAACTATGAAATGACTGTGCGCAAAGGTATTTATTGTGGCACTGTTCATAATAGCAAAGATTGGCAAGAATCCAAATGCACATGAATAGGAGACTGGCTGAATATACTACGGTATTACCATACAGTGGAATGCTATGCAACTGTAAAAAAAAATGAGCAAGGTCTCTACGTACTAATAAGGAGCGATCTCCAAGATATATTATATTAAGTTAAAAAAAGATATAGCTTTATTTTTGCAAAAACAGTAGAAATATTAATGTAAATATACAATTATGTTTATATTTTCAAGAAGATATAATGAAAGGATAAACTGAAAACTAATAAAAACTTGTTCCTATGGGGAGGAAAAGGAAAATATAGAGGGGACAGGGATAAAAACTTTTGAGTTAATGTAGTTTTGAATTTTATAGAGTTAAAGGGTTTGGGATTTGGAACCATATAAATGGCAATATTTTACCTAATTAAAAAAAGAAAAAAAATTTGTTAAAAATTAAAATAAATAGAAATAAATGAAATGAACTGTATATTAAGATGGTGACATGGCCACACAAAGAACAGAAACATTAAAAGTAACTTTGAAACAATTTTGACTGTATATCTCCCATGGACTATAAAGACAAAAATAACTCAAAGAAATCTTAAATTATATTCATTAGTCTTCTGTTAGCATTAATGTTAGTGTTATTAGCATAGCAATTATAAGTACATTGTAGCACAAAGCAAATAAGTAACTATTTTAATATTATTAGAAGCCAAGATTTTTAGTGGTGGAAAAAAATATAAAAGTATAAGATATAAAAGTTCAGAAAAAAATCTACAGTTTTTCATTTGAATTGTAATGTTAACATAAACACATAAATTTTTTCCCAACTCTCAGATTGTAGTCTTTAACACATTAACTGCCATGTGAGTTGTATTTAACTCACGCTGGTTTTGAGCCCAGGGCCTGGTGAAACGTATGTAACTGCAGTTGGTTCATGAAAATCTTACTTGTTGATCTTTTTATTGTTACAATTAATATTGATGATTGAATTACATATAACTCACACACAGAAAACAATAAAAAATAACAAATTAAATTAGAAAGGATAGTTTTGTTTTTGAAGTTTGTATTCTGTTTTCATAATAAAACACTGTGGTCCCAGAGGAAAAATTTTTTTCTTACATTGTGACAGTCAATGTGTTAAACGCCATTTCTCAATAAAAGGAACAAGAAATACTTGGAAAAATGTCTGATTCCAAGTGGAGTGGGAAATGCGTAAGGTGAGCCTCCAACATCTATTGTGACAAAAAGCTAGATTTTTATCAGATACTTATGTAGTCATGTTGAAAGAGCACAGGAGCCAACTTAAATGGCTTTCACTGGCCTTCAATGGGTCTATTTGAGTATAAAAAGGAATAATGATTAAATTTGATTTAAATGCATTATATATGCACACACACAGACACACAAACACACACACATAATAATACTTCAAATTTCTCCTAAAATTTACTTAAAATTCCAAACTGAGGATGGCAATGTTCTCTGCCAATTAGTCCCTCTTTTTCGCTAACTGTTCTTAATTCTTAACTCATCACCAGATAGTACTCTCTGCTCCCAGAGAGAAACCTACTCACCTCACCATACTGGCTGTCAGACCCCAAGAAACTGATGCTTTATCATGAAACTTTCTTTCTTTGGTCAACAGACTGTCCTCTAAAGTAGTTGAAGTAACAGGCCTCACAGGCCGATGTGATCTTATATCACAGATGTCTGAATTTAAGCACGAATGCAATATTTGAAATATGTGCGTGATAGTTATTTAGCCAATTAGTTATCTAGTTTTAAAGGGATCGGGAGGATGTTTTCACCTTGGTAGTCCAGCCACTGACAGCTTAGATAAGGGTCAAGACTACAGTTGCTGGCCTTCTGAGAGAAGATGCCCAAGGCCACCCCTACAAACAAGCCTTCAAGAGAGCACATGGCCTGTCTACACCACTGCTCATCTACTCACTGACCAGCTGAGGGACTTGCTGTCCCTCTTCACACTGGACAAGAAAGATCCCATGTTCCCCAAGAATCTTTCAACTTTTGGAACAATTCCAGCCACCCTCTTCCCCTCTGGTGGTCATAAAACCTATCTGCAGTAGCGAGAAACTATAACCAACAACTTCTTTCATTAGAGAACCTTCCTTTACCTTGGAAATATGAGAGTTAGCAAAAATGCTTATACATACTCTGGGAGCCTGTTTTCTTCATAAATACCCACTCACTGAAAGAGTCAAGACTCTGATTCTAGTTTCATTTCTAGAATTATAAGAAAGTTCATTATCAGACTAACACAATTCCTTGACTCATAATTTGTCTGCTTCTACTTTCATGGCTTCTTCACAAATCCCCAGAGCACTGAGGACTATGTTCTGACCCAGTAGTCACTCCATAAATACTGGTGACTGAGTTGTTTCTTTTGCTTTGGTTTTCTATTAAATAAACATAAAAGTAAGTGAAATGCAGCAATATTGAAGAATAGAGTAAGAGAAGATATTTGGACAAAATATCCAATTAATATGGCATTGATATGAAACTTGAATCTCTACTATTTCTTTATTTTGAATATTTAGTGTCAAATCCAGAACTTTAATTTTTCCTCATATTTGTTTAATCACAGTCAATGATGCAGGAATGGTTCTGCTAATTGTGGTTTTCAGACTTTAAAAAGTTGGATGTAGATGTACTGTATATTCTAACATCTGTTTAGCAAGTAACAAATCCCAAATGAAATGATCAACAGGGAAGAATATGACCACTCCCCTAATTATATTTCCTGCCAGCCCATTGAACATGCCTAAATATTAAGAGTCTAAAATCATATAGTCCGGGAATTTGACATGAACATTATTCTAAAATTAATAAAAGTTAATTACTGCCAGATATATTAGTGCTTATGTTAAATGACCTTTTTATTTCCCTTTCAAATTCCCCAAATATCTAAAATTAACAGTATGGATAATGAAATGTAGAAATGATTCCTTAAATTCACAAATGTCATAAATTAAGTCCTTAAAGGTTTCCTCATCTTCAAAATGAGAAGAAAAATGATAAATACACTGAAATGTTTCTTGTGATGAATAACTAATTTAAATGCTATAATTGTAAAGTACTTGTGAAACAAAATACAATAAAAATAGTCTAATAATTATTATAACTATTCAAAAGTTGGAGAGTAGAAGAATTTTCTACTTAATTCTTAATTAACTGACAGTGTTACTGAATTTCTCAGTCATGTGCTTACTGTTAGCTGACCTGCTGACAGGTCATACCAGGAGGTCTCAGAACTGCCCCCTATACACAGTTGGCATTGTTCCATCTCCACAACTGATAGTCAAAGAAGCATGTGATTCTGGCACAGGAAGAAAACCAGATGCCTCTACATTTTAGGCCCCATTCCAATATAGAATATTAAATAAAAGAACTGGAAAAATATACTAACTGCTTTTCTGAACAGCAGTTAGATCCTTAGCATAATGCACATACCCAATCTGGATTGTAAGAAAAATAGTTGGGGCTCTTTATACTTTTGTAAAATTTCAAAATAAATTGGGACCATGTTACTTCACTGTGGAGATATTGGAAAGAAAATGAAGAATGATTCAGGTCCCAAATAGAGATGAACCACACTAATTAAAAGTGAATTTAACTACCAAAAGAAGCCTCAATTATTATATTTTGGAAAATAAAAAAAGATAAAAATTATGAATAAAAATTAAAATTTCCCAGGGAGTTTATAAAACTTTACTTATGAAGACATTTAAAAATAAGACTCTTAATAAGATTATCATTTGGGGTTATTTTGGATGGAGGCAATGATTGGACTAAAAAGCCATTTCAGATTACTACCAGGTCTAAGAGTTAGAGTATTTTTTAATTTGCATGTATGAAAAGAGTGAGTTTGGTCTTCCCCACTACTTGACCATTATATTTGGTAGACCTTTACAACTTTTAAACCAGAAAATAATCTTCTCACCTTCAAGCTTTAGCAACTATATTTAATCTTGGGGCCACTGCCTTCACTTTCTTTCATGCTTTTTAAAGACAATGATTACATTATTTTGCTTGATAAAATCCACCGTACAACCAAAACCTGCTATGTATTTTTAACACTCAGTAAAAACACAATAATAGTCACAATATGCCAACTGCTGCGAACACAAAGCTGAAGGAGAAATTAAGAATATATTTCCTGCCATTCGGAAGTCCACTGTCCAGTGGGAGTACAGAAGTAAGTGGACATAATAAGTTCATTAGATGAGCCAGATTCCTTACGGTAAGAGCAGATACCAATTTAATTTTCCTCCCTGCATGGTCTTTTACCCATGCTTTGTCAAATCTCCCCTCCCCATTGGAAATATTTCAGGTAGCTCCCATAACTTCTCCAGTCATCTTTAGATATTAACAGTCTTCTTCAGCCATGGGAGTCTAGCTCAATCTCATAGTATATCTTCAATATCTCTTACTCCTTCCCCACCTTACACTTTCTTTCCTGATGTGGGAGCTTAATGAACTCACAGGAGGTCAAAGAGAACTATTTATCTGGGTCCTTAATCCTGGTATTGCACACTGAATTATTCCAACTGACAAATGCTAAGTATTTTAGATTGTTCCCAAATGATCAAACCCTACCCAGGTAATGGGAAAGTTTGGTTTTCATGCAACACCCTTTCTACTGCATCCAAAGGAAAGTGATCTCGAGGATGAAAAGAATGCTATATTAGTGAAAATCAAGAATGCTGATTCAGAATTCTGAGAAATAAGTAAGAATTTCCAAATAGATTTTATTTGTTCCCGATATAGGTAAGATTAAAGTTAGAAAGGTTTCAAAGCAGTCACACAGTGGCCACTGAGAGAAACACTAGGAAAAAAAAGGAAATTATCAAATTTCCATTTTTGATGAAGTATTTCTTCCCTTTGGTACTACCTCTTTTCAAAACATCAAAAATCTTTGTGATAATATTCAGAACTTCATTCCTAAAACAGTATTCTCATTTTACAAATGAGAAAGCTAGGCATAGAGGAGTTAAGTAACTTGCCCAATATCATAAAACTAGTAAATAACAAAGTAAGGACATGAATCTGGAAAGATTAGAACTGGATCCTGTGCTATTAACTTATGTGCAGTACTGTCTCTTCTGACTACTAGCCAAGCTAATAAAATGATAGAAGATTTTTAGATGGCATATTAATAGGCACTTTGGTGTTGGTAATTATAATGGTATTTTTAGCTGGAATGATAACCTAAAAGGATGACTATAATGGTGAAAGCTTGAGATGTACTGAAGCCATTTGAATTAGAAAAGGGATTGGTGGTGTTGCCTGCTCCACAAATATCACCTACAGCATCTATACAATCAGTATCACTGTGAAATTTACATTGTCCAATACTATTTCCAAAAGAATATTTTCAACAATTGTAGTTATTTGGTTACTTGGGTAACTTCCCTCCTTAACTTCCTGTTGGTCAGTTGGTGATATCACATAATGCAATTCTTACTGAGCACTTTGCTTAATACATTCTACATCCAAAATATTTTCAGATTGTCAGTGTTTCAAGATCTTCAGTGATAACATATATTTGAATAGAATGTTTCCTAAATTGTGTTTCTGGAAAATTGGCCCCTTAAGCTGTTCTATGAAAAGAGGATTCCATAATCAAATAATTTGAGAAACTACACGTTTTGTCTTCTTGTTAAAGGTTTGACATTCAATTTAATAATGACATTCATTATTAAAAACTGTGGGAGGAACTCAAGTAAATAAAACTGTAAAACTTCAGTTCCATATTTCCCAAGTTTATTTAGCACTTGCACATTTTTATCTTAATAACCTCTAATAAATGCACAATAGGACTAGTGTACCACACAGTTCTCTAGTGCACTCTTTGTGACTAGATTATTCTGGCCACTCGTTGTACCTGAAGCCTGGTTGTATTGGGAATTTATGTAACAACTAGGAAGGAACCAGCTGGGAGTAAGGAGACCAAAATTCTGCCTTGATTCAATCCTATGGGTCCTTGAGCTGGTCATTTTGCCATTCTGAAGACCAGGTTCCACATCTACAAATAAGAAAATAAATTATACCAATGGTTTTTAGACCTTTTTTTAAGCTGAGAAATGGACTATACACATTGCACAAAATAAAAAATAAAAAAACTTATCTGAGAGTTCAAATGAAAATGGGACTACTCTGGGTGACAGGGAGGAAGGGAAGCGCCTGCAACTCTACCTGTTCAGATCTCCATTTCCCTGCCCCAGAACAGCGTGGAACTAATAAACTATAATTTATATCATTCCTTGTAATCCTAATTAATTCTATGCTCTAAATGTGGCTCCCTGGCTATGTAATAAAAAACATCTGAAGATATTTAAAAGCTGTTGGACACTAAAATGGATGAATAATGTCTGCCGAGATGGAATTTTTATTCCTTTGGAACTTTTTCAGAATAAGCATATCAGTTTTGCATATGAGGGCTTTTTTTTAATAATATGAGCCAAAAATATACTTGGTCTGTTAAATATGCAATGACACCATCTAAATATATCTAGCTCATTCCCACAACCATTAATCACCTCCACCTCTGCCAAAGTTCCCAAATCACTAGGACAAGAGACCAATCATCAGCTAACAGCAAATTCAGAATTGCCTCCCCAGAAGAGTCCCACAAAAGCCAAACCAGCATGTTCCTAGACAGGGAAGAAAGCCCATTGTATCTTTTAAGATTGCTGTCTAAGTGTAATAAAGACCATCAGAATGAGTGTCCCTTTGTATTCTTTAGATGGAATATCCCAAGCCAGTCTGCTAAGGTGGCTAAATGGCTGGGCACTGGTTCAGGGAAGTGACCCTCAGAGGAAAAGGAATGGGTCCACTAAGTGATATCAGCTCCAGGGGTGTAGAACTCATGCTTACAAATGTCCCTGGCCAGAGCCCTTGTGTATGTCACCCACAAGCATGCCTTAGAAGCATCCCTTCTTAGTTTCTTAGAAGGTACAGCTTTTTAGAGAAATGCAGAACTAATGGTTTTCTGGAATTGCAAGCAAAAAATATTCATTATCTCACATTTATCTAGGAATGCTGAATGATAGAATTGTGTGAATCTTCTGTCTTCTGCACAGAGAATCCCCTGGTTTTCTTACTGCCCTGATACAGATGTTTAACAGGATCATACACCAAAATGTATCCAAAACCGTGATTTATAAGGTTCTATAGGAACAATACTTAATGAGATTCCGCAGCCAACAGAGTTGACTGATTCAGAGACATGGGCCCAGTTCCAACAAAGAGATTCTGCCCAATGAGCTTACCAGAGTGATGAGCCCTCTGACCTCTCTAAAAGTGACAATCTGTGTGTAATGTTAGGAGGGTACCTGGCCCTTCCCCACACTTCTCAACTATGAGTACCCTGGACCAGGGTAGTAAGGAGAAACAAGAATGCATGGGGATGCCCCTCCAAACTTGCCCTTCACCAGTGTCTACAAAGCTGATGTGTGGACAGAAAGCCATATTTGTTTGCGCTCTCGTGGCCTGACCACTCTGTGCATGGTCCCAGTTCAAAACTCTCCACACTCATCACTGCCAGGACTTTGCCCTTTGTTCCCATGGCACCCTAGCCCTCTGACATCAACAGAGATATCCTGTGTCCCTTTCCTGGTAATAAGTACCTGCCTTCCATGTCCAAATCCGAGTCGAATGAGAAAAAATAAACACACACACACAAAACTTTACATTCTATGCCTATCCTGAAAGCTGAGTTTCCTACCCAACCAGGTTTCCTATAGGGGAAATGCTAATGAGCTCCCCTGCTAGGGCCAGCAACCCAAGAGACCATCTCCATGGAACTGCACATAGGGCCATAACAAGAAGCTTCTTCTATCACCTACTGCCCACATCAACCTTTTACTCTCAACCTCTCCCAAAAGGATTCGTACAACCCTGAAATTTCCTAGAAGACCCACACTCAACTCCTCTTTAATATCTGGCCACCAGCTTTGCCTATACACCCTATAGGTCCCCACTCTATCCATCCTTCCCTATCTCAAAATCCCAAGCAAATAATTCACCCACAGGAACATTACTTAGATCTAAGGCTCTAACACAAACTACCCACTCCAAAATTGAAGAGGTTCCAGGCCCATAGGAAAAGGCAACGCTAGGATTTAAACATGGGGATCTGCCCTATTGCTGACCTCATGAATGCAGATCTCTGAGAATGTTCAAAAGACAGCCTCCAGCATCAGCCTCCACCTCTGAGACAGGCCCGTGGCAGCTCTCTTGCTTATAAACCCAACCCATTTCTCTCTGCTTAAGGTCTGTGAATCTGCAAATCTCTTGCGTGATAATCCGGCTCATATTACTTGATTCATTCCTGCCATTTTGTAACACATCCAGACTCTCCTCTCTAGATTACCTGTCTTTCCTACCCCCACAATTCCCATCTAACTTCAATTTTTACCTTGATTACCTTTCTGGCTACTTCTCTATGAATAGACACTCCCTCAGCCTGCCGGTTCCTTCAGGACTATGGATAAGATGGATCATTGGTAATGAAATGTCATTGCTCAGTGAGCTGAGCATGCTCACTGATGCGCCCTCTCATTTGCAAGAGCTAAGATCAAGCCCCTACCCGAGTTTCAACTCTATTTTTGTGAGTAGTCAGCTTTTCTTAGGAAAATAGCTCTAAAACATAAAATTAATGCTGAGAAGACTTCCTGATACTATGTGTATAATTAGCCCATAAGAAACTTCCTCTGACAACCTCCAAAACAGGAGTGGGATTGCCCCACATGTTTTTATATATTCATTCAACGTCAACACATCCAATATTGATCTCAACTGTCCACACCCAAAGGCTCCTCCCACGTTCTCTCTCACTAAATGGCACTACCTTCTTTCAAATGTCCCAGAACAGACTCAAGAGTCTTCTGTAGTCTTCCCTCTCTCCCATTCCCAATATCCAGTCATCACAGTCTATCGATTCTACCTCCTACTTCTCCCTCAATTCCATCCGCTTTCCCCATCTCAGGCACCATCATCTCTTTCCTAGATGATTATAAGAGCCTCCCAACCAAACTACTTTCCATTTCCATCTGCTCCCACTTCACCTCACCATCATTATATAACTCAGGTAGTCTTTCTAAAACACAAATATGTCTATGCCACTCCTCTGTTCAAAACACTTCCATAGCTCCCTATTACCCTTAACATAAATACCACACTCTTAGCAGGACATGAAAATTGGTCATAATTTGGGCTTTGCTTTTCTCTCCATCTTCATTTCACCCACTCCTCTCCTCTCACTATACAACATATCCTAACTCGACAACACTTTCTAACCTTCAGGACTTTATACATGTTGTTTCCACTTCCTAAATTTTCTTTTCTTTTCTTTTTTTTTTTTTTTTTTTATACAGTGTATCACTTTGTTTTGCGGGCTAGAGTGCCGTGGCGTCAGCCTAGCTCACAGCAACCTCAAACTCCTGGGCTCAAGCAATCTTTCTGCCTCCGCCTCCCAAGTAGCTGGGACTATAGGCATGCACCACCATGCCCAGCTAATTTTTTCTATATATTTTTAGTTGTCCAATTAATTTCTTTCTAATTTTAGTAGAGACGGGGTCTCGCTCTTGCTCAGGCTGGTTTCGAACTCCTTAGCTCAAACAATCCGCCCGTCTCGGCCTCCCAGAGAGCTAGGATTACAGGCGTGAGCCACTGCGCCCGGCCTAATTTTTCTATTTTTTGAACATCATTAGTGGAAACAGTTATTATGAGAAGATTACTCTGGCAGCATTCATTCATTCAATAACACATTGACATTGTCCTAGGCACTGGATGCAACAGTGGTAGAGAAAGGAGTGAACATCAAGCCCTGCTATGGAGCTTTCAGTCTTATGAGAATACCAGTGTAGGATGGACCGGAGTCTTTAAAGACTAGAGGCAGAGAAACTGTGGTTATGATCTAATCAACCATTCTCAATTCCTTATCTTCTTGGCATTTAGCTTTGTCCGCCTCCTGATGCCCTGCCTTGTATCTGTTCCCCTATTAGCACTTCCCCATCACCTACACATATACCTTCCCCTACTAGCTCTCTTCATTCTTTATGTTTCCTTCGTCTTTTGCTCATATTGCATGGCTATATTTTGGAGATGTTAGAACCATGTGCTTTCTCCTCTCCTCCTCCCCAGTTAAAATTTTCAGTTTCTTTTATAACAATTTTCTTTCTCCCCACAAAGGAAAAAAAGAGACATTTTCTTTCTTGATATATTTCAGACTGGGAATCTTGGTGTGAAATCAAGGAATTATCTCCAACATGGTTCATTGATGAAGAAGAAATATCCCAGGGGATGGTAATGGAAAGAATAACAAGTCATGGACTCGAATGCTCCAGTTTCAGAGAAGCCTGGAAATATGAGGATGAATTTGAGCGGCATCAGGGAAATCAAGAGAGGCATTTCAGGCAAGTAACGACTGTTAAGGAAATCTCTATTGGGAAAAGAGACAATGAATATGATAATTCTGGGAGAAGTATCCCCCTGAAGTCAGTACTTGTAACACAACAGAAAGGTCCCACCATAGAAAAAGTATATAAATTTGATATTTATGATAAACTTTTTCCCCAAAATTCAGTCATAATTGAATATAAAAGACTCCATACTGAGAAGGAGTCTTTGATCGGTAATGAATGTGATGAATTCAACCAGAGAACACACTTTAGTAAAGATATAGGAGTTCCTTCTGGTAAAAAGCCTTATGAAGATAATGATTTTTCAAATCTCTTAAGTTTCCACTCATTACTTACTCAACATCAGACGACTCATTTTGGAAAATTACCTCATGGATATGATGAATGTGGTAATGCCTTTAGCTGTTACTCATTCTTTACTCAACCTCAGAGAATTCACAGTGGAGAGAAACCATATGCATGCAATGCCTGTGGGAAAGCCTTTAGCCATGACTTCTTTCTCAGCGAACATCAGCGAACTCATGTTGGAGAGAAGCCATATGAATGTAAGGAATGTAACAAAGCCTTCAGGCAGAGTGCACACCTTGCTCAACATCAGAGGATCCACACTGGAGAGAAACCGTTTGCATGCAATGAATGTGGGAAGGCCTTCAGCCGTTATGCCTTTCTTGTTGAACATCAGAGAATTCACACAGGGGAGAAACCATATGAATGTAAGGAATGTAACAAAGCCTTCAGACAGAGTGCACATCTTAATCAACATCAGAGGATTCACACTGGAGAGAAACCCTACGAATGTAATCAATGTGGAAAAGCCTTCAGCAGACGCATAGCCCTTACTCTCCATCAAAGAATTCACACAGGAGAGAAACCCTTCAAATGTAGTGAATGTGGGAAGACCTTTGGCTATCGCTCACACCTGAATCAACATCAGAGAATCCATACCGGAGAAAAGCCCTATGAGTGCATCAAATGTGGAAAGTTTTTTAGGACTGACTCACAACTTAATCGACACCATAGAATTCATACTGGAGAGAGACCATTTGAATGCAGTAAATGTGGGAAAGCCTTTAGTGATGCTTTAGTTCTAATTCACCATAAGAGAAGTCATGCAGGAGAGAAACCCTTTGAATGTAACAAATGTGGGAAGGCCTTCAGTTGTGGCTCATACCTGAATCAACATCAGAGAATCCATACTGGAGAGAAACCCTATGAATGTAATGAATGTGGCAAGGCTTTCCATCAGATCTTGTCCCTTAGGCTACACCAGAGAATTCATGCTGGGGAAAAACCTTATAAATGTAATGAATGTGGGAATAATTTTAGCTGTGCCTCAGCCCTTAGACGACATCAGAGAATTCATAATAGAGAAACCCTCTGATTACAACAAGTATAGGAAAGAAAACATTTAGTCACTGAGACCTTAATGAATCTCAGTGAGTTATTTTTGGTTAGTAATTCTATGAATGTAATATGGAGAAGCCTTTAGTTCATAAGCATCCATTATTTGAAAGATCCTGAGTAGTAGACATCTGTTTCTTTATGATCTGTTCTATACCTGACTTACCCCAACTTCAATGCATATCATTCTGATAAAACTGTTAATCAGGGACAGCAATGGATTGGTCACAGGTTGGCCCATTACTTTCCCCAATCTAGTGATTAAGAAAGGATTGGCAAATGGCCCTGTCTGTCTGGACCAATTGAGAGCCCTTTGGCGGTATTACCGTGGGTAGTGAGAGAGAAGATCTTTTGTTTTCCTGGAATTGTAAATTTCAAGGATTTAGTAAGATTAAAAACTAACCAGTAGCCTTTGTGACACCCCATGAGGAAAGCCTTCCCAAAGAGAAATCTAACACAGAGGAAAATGGAGATGAGAGACAGAAATCTGATGACATTGTTTGATCTCCTGGATCCAATCATGCCTGATGTCTACACCATCCTTTACTTTCTTATTTTTGTGATCCAATAAATTTCCTTTTTTGTTGCTTAAGTTACTTTGAGTTAGATTTATGTTTGCTATACATGTGAGAAAGCCTTACTCTTTTATGTGGCATAATTATTTATCCTAAAGAAAAATCTTATGATATAACAAGTATATGAAAGTTGAATGTAGAGCCTTTACAAAGCTAATTGTTACATTTTATTTGGTGATACAATTAATTTAGTGTTTATTAGTCTGTTCCACAATAAGGATGAATATTTACAAATTCACCTAGTTAAGTTCCTTAACAGGCTTTCCCTTAAGGAGTTAAAATTATTTGTGGCAGGTGACTCACTATAGGCTTTTGAAGAGAGAATGAATAAAAAGCTAAGAGAATAACAGATTCATCAGTTTAAAACAGCGCCGCTTTCAACCACTGGGACCACTGCGGCTCCCCGACCTGCACCGACCCAATCCCTAGTCCCTTCTTCTCCGGGGAAGCAGAAGCAGCCAGAGGGTTCTGACCTACTATCAGGGCCCCATGGCCGTTCCGCGAGGAACACGGTAAGTAAAGCATGTACCTCCCAGCCCCCACCAAAGAAGAGCAAAGTGGAGATGAAAGGAAACACCACATTTATGCCAAGGCTGAGTCCCTCCCCACTTTGGGCTGTATCTCATCCAGCGGGAATCATGCAGCCAT
>CAUYSK010012360.1:0-12242 GCA_963575035.1 Avahi laniger
CCAGATGTGGTGGTGCACCCCTTGTAGTCCCAGCTACTCGGGAGGCTGAGGCAGGAGGATCACTTGAGCCTAGAAGTTTGAGGTTGCTGTGAGCTCTGATGATGCCACTGCACTCTAGCTGGGGCAACAGAGCGAGACTCTGTCTCAAAAAAAAAAAAATAGAAAGGAATAAGAAGGATAATAAGCATGTAATGTTTAATATGATCTCAGAGAGGATAAGGCCAAAGGTTCAAAAGTGGAGCTTTTGACGTAATTACTCCTGATCAGCCACAAAGCCTAAATGTGCAGAGGAAAGTCAGATTTATCAGACACATGCCTTCGGATGGCTATCTGTTTCCCGCCAACACCTAGGACAAACCATGGAAATGGAAAACAAAATTATCCCCTTTGCCTTACACTAGACCTTTTATTGCTTGGTATCACAATAAGAAATATTTCAATAGGTAAAAGAAACCACTTCAATGAAATCTTAGCTTTCATATCGCATTTTAAATAATGATTCAACCAATAACAATGGAGTACATTCAAAGACAGATCACATCATGAGTTATATCTCATTTATTCAGTCATCTGATAACTACTTACTTAACGTCCACTATCTACCAAGCTCTGTGTTACAGAGTGGATTGCTGTAAAACAAAGAAACACCATGAAGGGAAGGAATGACTCTGAAAGTAAAGAAGAAAATGAAGGGAAGCCCAATTTCAAGAGAGGATTTTAAAATTTTCATTAGAGATTCAGACACATATCAATAGCTCAGAAGGAAGGACCTGGTGTGGGTTAGGGTAGTAGGGTAGTGAGCAAAGCCCAAAGGAAATTTGTGGTGGAAGGGAGAATATGGAACAACAAGATCTTTCTTTTAGAGAATTTCCAACTTCATATGGAATATGAAACACACATAAAACTATTTAAAAATAGAAAATGTATAAATATTTTAACAGCAAATCTAGAATATATAGAATTCAGAGTTAGTATGAGCAACAAAAATTAAATTTAGATGACTTCACATAACCTTCTGAGCATGGTAAAAATATTGTCCAGAATTCTAAAAGAAAAGAGCAGTGCTGCTTTAATCCACCATGAACAAGCGAGTCCTCTGAAAGACACAAGGAAACGCCTCGTTGTTCAGATTGAGGCTCAGACTGAGAACTCTGTAAGCCGTGTGAGTCTCGAGGCAGTGGCAAGTCTTTGAAAGGGTCTAAAATGCAAGCAGAGTAAAAAACAACCCCAGGTAAGACACTTAGACAAGTAGAGGCTATTTAATCATTTTAAAGTAAAATTTAATTTGCATAAACATAAGGGCAAAGGGTGAAATGAGAAGTATTGATGAGGAGACAGCTAGTGATTTCTTTAATAAATTATTTGAGACCTTTAAGGAACAGGATATGATGCCAGTAAGAAGAAGAAAAAAAAATGATGATAAGACAGCTACATTGGAGGGGGGGGGAAATGTTTCTCTTAAAGACTTGAGAAATCAATGTCTGCACTTAAAGCTATTAAAGGACAAATAAGCCTGCTGCTCACATCTAATGTACCCCTGACTTAAATTGAAACCTGTGCTGTTTTATCATTCTAAAAATTCCGGAATATTCAAGGACATTCTCAAGGACACTAACTTGAAAATAGAATCCCAACCCTTGAGTGCTGCTAAAAGCTTGGGGAAAGCTTGTACAAAAATGATTTTTCCTCTTCTGTAATTTGGAATTTATTCTTCAGGCAGTGGGGAATCCTTGAATGTTTTGAGAAGGGAAGTACTATAATCAAAGCAGTCTTATGGGATGGTTGATACACTAGTGATACACAGAATGAAAGAAGGAAAGAGGTGGGAAGGCTAAAGATTAAAGAGTAATTATATTTCAGTTATAAGAAGTCAAGAAATAAAGGTCTGTGGTGGCAGGTGAACTGAGGCAAAAAAAGGAGAAGTTTGATCTTGGCGCATAGTTGGATTTGGAAATTAAGGAGAAGGGAGTCACCAGGGAAAAGTATTAATAGTATTATTTAACAGAATTTTAATTTGTTGGAAAAATCTGTTTTGGAATAGTGAGGAAGAATAAAAGATAGATATATCTCTGCTCATCATGATTTTTTGCCTCGTGGGATGAACCTTAATTCCTGAAGGGTCTGGGCCATTAGTAATTTTACCTGGAATGAGTGGTTGTATTAATAGTCATTTTACACTGACCTTAATTACAGGGCACGGTGATATAAGGAATTGCCCTAAGTGATCCCCTTTTCTCCAGACATACTCCTTCTTACCTCCATTGTGGAGTAGTGGTCCAATTTCCCTTGGTAGTCTGGATCAATCACCCCAGCCAGAACTCTAATTCCCTTTTGGGCCTGTTGACTCAGAGCATGAGGAGCCCAGCATGGCCAGACAGCAGTCTTAACTTCAAGTTGAGTGGAATCATTGTTGTGTCTCCTGGTGGAAACAGTCCTCTCTCTAGAACTAAAATCTCTAGTCCAGTAGACTATGCACAGCTGTGGGAACAGGAAACAAAAATTTGCTAGTGAGTCCCTGGGCCCAATAGTGATGGTGCCATTCCCATTTCCACCCCTTGATTCCTGGACCTGTGAATCCTGGCTTTGGGAGAAACAGCACTATACATACTGGATGCTAATTCAGAGCATACACAGCCTTCTAAAGAACTTTGTTCCAGCTCAGCAAAGTATTACCACCTAACTAAGTCTTCAAAGGCCATTCCACCATTTGATAGAAGCCAACTGCCTCAGGATGGTGAGGAACATGGTAAGATCAGTGAATTCCATGAACATAGGCCCACTGCCATGCTTCTTTGGCTGTGAATTGAGTTTCTAAATCAGAAGTAATATCTGTGTGGAATACCATGATGGTGGATAAGGCATTCTGTAAGTCCATGGAAGTTATTTCCAGCAGAAGTATTGCACAGGAAAGGCAAATCCGTATTCGGAGAATCTATTCCAGTAAAAATAAAACACTGCCCTTTCATGATGGAAGTGATCCAGTGTAATCAACCTGTCATCAGGCAGCTGCCTGGCCTGGGGAATGGTGCCATCTCAGGGACTCAGTGTCAGTCTCTGCTGTTGGCATATCGGGCACTCAACAGTGGCCATTGCTGGGTCAGGCTTGTTGAATGAAAGCTGATATTCCAGAGCCCAGGCAAACCCTCCATCCCTACCACTGTGGCCACTTTCTTTCATGAACCTTTTTGGCGATGACAGGAGTGACTGGGGAAGGAGGCTGATCAGTATCCATAGAATGGCTCATCCTATCCACTTGATTATTAAAATTCTTCTCTGCTGAGGTCAACCTTTGATGAGCATTCATGTGAGACACAAATATTTTCATGTTTTTTGCCTATTTAGAGAAATCTATCCACATACCTCCTCCCAAATTTCCTTGTGATCAATTTTCCAGTCATGTTCTGTCCAAGTCCCTGACCATCCAGCCAAACCATTGGCCACAGTCCATGAATTAGTACATATTCTAATTGCACATCTGCCCATTTCTCCTCCCAAGCAAAGTGAACGAGCAAGTGCACTGCTTGAAGCTTTGCCCCCTGGGAGGATTTCATTTCCCTTCACCACTGTCCTTTAAGGATGACCCAGAAAGGGATTATAATGCTGCAGCTGTCCACTTTCAGGTAGTGTCAACGTATTGTGCAGAACCACCTATAATCCTGGCCTCAGTCTTCTCTTCCTCTGTCAACCAATTCTAGGGCCCATGAGGCTATAGGTGCAGGCCAGAAAAAGAAGGCAATCTTGCAGCAGTGGGAACCGTGGGCACTTGGGCCACTTCTTCATGTAACTTTTTGTGCCATCAAGGCTTGATCAGGCCTGATCATGTATATACCACTTTCATTTGATGATGGAGTGTTGTTGTGAAAACCTGATTTGATGGCTTTGTGAGTGAGATAACATCCAATTCATGATAGGCAGCTCAGAGCACGTGGCAACATAGCGGTCCATGGTCAAGTGTTCAGTCTCTATTAAGGCCTAGTGGCAGGCCAAGAGCTGTTTTTCAAAAGGGGAGTAGTTATCCGTGTCAGATGGCAGGGCTTTACTCCAAAATCCTAAGGACCAGTATTGCAATTCACCATAGGGACTTGCTAAAGGCTCCAAACAGTATCTTTTCTGCCACTGACACTTCAAGTATGATTGGATCTGTTGGATCATATGTCCCAGGTGGCAGAGCAGCTTGGACCTATTGCAGAGCCTTCTCTTATTCTGGAGCCCATGCAAAATGAGCAGCTTTTCAGGTCACTCAGTAAATGGGCCAGAGTGACACACCTAAATGAGGAGTATGTTGCCTCCAAAATCCAAACAGGCCCACTAGGCATCGTGCTTCTTTCCTGATTATAGGAGAGGCTACATACAGCAGCTTACCCTTTATGTTGGAAGGAATATCTCGACATGCTCTGCACCACTGGACCCCTATAAATTTCACTGAGGTAGAAGGGCCCTGAATTTTTGTCAGATTTATTTCCCTCCCCATGACATGCAAAAGTTTCACTTGTAAGTCTAGAGTAGTTGCTGCTTCCTGATCACTAGACCCAATTAGCATAATGTCATCAATGTCATGGAGCGGTGTGATATCTTACAGAAAGGAAAGGTGATCAACATCCCTGTGAACTAAATTGCGATATAGGGCTGGAAAGTTGACACACCCCTGATGAATGACAATGAAGATGTATTGCTGGCCTTGCCAGCTAAAAGCAAACTGTTTCTTGTGGTCTTTGTTAACAGGTATTGAGAGAAAAAAGTACTTTCCAAATTAATAGCTGCAAGTCAGGTATCAGGAGATGTGCTAATTGGCTCAAGGAATGAAACCACATCTGGTATAGCAGCTGCAACTGGAGTTACCACTTGGTTAAGCTTATGATAATCTACTATCATTCTCAAGATCCATCTGTCTTGTCAAATAGGCAAATTGAATGGAAATGTGATAGGATTCACCACCCCTGTATCGTCCAAGTCCTTGATAGTTGCACTAATCTTTGAAATCCCTCCAGGAATGTGGTATTGCTGTTGGCTTACTATTTTCCTAGGTAGAGGCAGTTCTAGTGACTTCCACTTGATCGTTCCCACAATAATGCTCCTTACTGCACAGATCAGAAAACCAGTGTGGGAATCGTGCTAGCTGCTGAGTACATCTATTCCAATTATACATTCTAGCACTAAGGAAATAACCACAGAATGGGTTTGGGAATCCACGAGGCCCAGTGTGAGACAGGTCTGAGCTAAAATCCTATTGCCCACCTGACTTCCGCAAGGCTGTACTCTGAGTAGTGGACCACAGTGACATTTTGGGTCTTCAGAAATCAATGTTGGTTCAGAGTCAGTGTCCAGCAATTCCCAAAAGGTCTGATTATTTCCTTTTCCCCAGTGCACAGTTATCCTGGTAAAAACCCATAGGTCTCTTTGGAGAAAGAGTAACAGTATAAATTTTGGGTAGTGTGCAAGGGTTCTTTCTCAAGTGGACCCAGCCTTTCCCTCATTGAAGGAGTTCTGGATCTGTAAACTGATTCAAGTTTGAGAATTGATTGAGGGGCTGTGACTCTCTGTTTTTATGATTCAGGTTAATCTGTTGTTCACTTGACCTAGAATTTTTTTACTTACAAAGATCAAGTAAGAATTTAGGGGGCTTCCTATCTACTTCACTTCTAAAAACACCAGGATCAGCTAGCCTATGCCATAGGTCTGCGTAAGTCAGACCATTCTGATTGCTGCTTGGACACTGCTGTCCATTGTGGTAACCACGTCCACCTGGCCTTTGGTAGTTTTGTGCCTCCACTTGGCCCTACTCCTCAGGGGTCCAATTACTTCCATTGCATTTAGGTTTCTCAGCTCAGCAATTCCTACTGTAAGGTCTGGCCTACAGAGAAGAGCAATCACAGAGCTCCTCAGAGATGCTGGGGCTCCCCTTCTAAATTTATTTTTCATAGTATCAGTAAAAGATATGTCTTCTGAACACTGCCCGTGTGGGTGAGTAGGTCTTAAACAACAAATCCACTCTAACATTCTACTCTCCCTAAGCTTTTAAATCCCTTCTTCTACATTAAATGAAGGCAGGTCTGGCTTCCAACTCACTCACCATGGACCACCTCTTGGTTCACGTGTCAGCCAACTTAACAAATTGTTACAACACTTTCTAACTCCCTGAACTTCCACATTAAATGCAGAATTTCTGCTCAATGAGCCCATAACAAAAAATTCAAATTATACAACTTTATGTTCCTTCCACCATTCTCTCTCACCTTTAGTATCCATTCCCATTCATTACTCAGATTTCTGGCTATATAAATTAGAAAACTCAGGGAGTTCTTTCAGAGTGTAGCATGAAAGAACTCATGAGTCACCTTAGGGGCTGCTGGGACTTGAGTTTAGTTATAGGTCCAAAAGTAAAGAGGGATAAGAGTGGGATAGGGTTTCTCAGGAACACCAGCATTGTCTTGCATGGCAACTGCCTCAGAAGAGGCCACTACCATTTCCTCAGGCAGTGCAGGGTTACTGCTCTCAGAGGATGCAGGGAAGTGAAGAAGCTGATACCACTGGGGATGGGAAGGCCATTCCCACTGGAAAAGAAGACTCATCAGAATTTAGTAGCTCCATATCCCAAACTCCATTAGGATCTTCCCACACATCCCCATCCCAACTTACAGGATCCCATTCTTTTCCAACCAATACCTTTATTTTAATAGTAGACACCTTGGGAAAGATAATTAAAGGTAATGGGATTGGGAGTGGCACAGGATTCTCACACGTGACTATCACTATATTTAAGAGCATAAAATATGTTTGTTGAAAATGACCGATTTGGTAGTTAGAATGTAGTAGACAAAAACAAGCACTTAATTCCTCATCTGTCATTTAAATCATTTTCCCTAAATATAAATTAAACAAACATTTCTCATTTTATCAAACCAAATATTCAGAGTTTTTGTACCATTTACTCTTCATTTGGTCAAGATCACAAAGAGAGAATCCATTTCTTTCAAGAACGATGGCTTCCAAATTTTTGAAACAGTGGACTCGTTCTTCAAACGATATATTAAGAAATTAAAATAGCCATCATAGATTTGAAGGGAAGAAGGAAAAGAAGGAGAGAAGTTCTGAAGCCACAATGGGGAAGCTTGGGAGGGAGAAGGTTAGGAAGAAGTTGGGGGGGGCGGTGAGGGTCCAGAGATCCACCCATTTGGCTTTGCTATTCAGGCAGCTCCTTCGACAACTTTTGGAGTGCCACAGAACACAATTTAAAAAGGATTAGCCAGTATATTATAATTTAGAGTAATTTAGATAATAAAATTATTATAACCATTTTAAGATCTTATAAGTATATTAAAGTTGTAGGTTTAATCAATATTTTAATTAAATTTTGCTTTAAAATGTGATATTATATAATATACATATACATATCATTAAATGCTACATCTCATTTTATGTATTAAACTGGAATTTTTTGCTTTTCAAGTGGTGTACAGCATCCCAAGGCATTTAATTCCTGCCTCTGCTTGTGGCTAATATTCATCTCTTGACCATATCTGTCAAAAATGCAAATTTAGCTTTTACTGTAAAAAAATTAAAGTAAATGATATGTAATGGACTTTTAAATATAGTTCTCTGGCACAGCCTTTAATTTAAAATGCACAATTAAACACAATTTTTCCCTTTTAAACTGTTGTTTGGGATTATTTTTGAACAGTGATGTATTTCTTTTGATTTTCTCTTATTTTCTGATAAACAGAGTGACTGTAATAAATCCTGATCCTGCCTTTGGTCTGGATATTTAGTAGTTATGTATTTGTTTTCTTTGATAGCAACACTCATTAATATTTATAACCATTTTCCTTTGCAGCATCTCCCAGATGGCTCTGCGCCCAGCGCACATGTTGAATTTTATCTTTTACCATATCCCAGTGAAGTTCGTAGGAGGAAAACAAAATCTGTTCCAAAATGTACAGACCCCACTTACAATGAAATTGTAAGTATGATTCATCTCTTGTCCGGTCATTTTGTATTTTTCTTACCATTTTTCAGCTTAACAACCAAATATGGAGAATTTGCAGTAATTGGCAGCTTTATTCCATAAAGGAAGGATATTGCCCAAAATAGTCACAGTATACTGATCACTGTTCTAGATGCTATGGGCACTGGAAAATACAGATACTGCTTTCAAAGCTTTTATGAACCAATTTTCAAATTGTGGTTCACCTCCAGCAAGAGCACAAGACTTGTTTTGCATACTAACACTCTCCTTGACTTCATCTTATTTTCTCTAACCTTAGTGTCCTGTACCTGATTTTCCTTGCATGATTTTATCATAAGCTTTCCTGTGTATAACAGTAAATCTCAGAAAATCCCTTTTGAAAAACAAAAAATAAAGACAAAATACAAATTAAAGTTAATTTATATTTTAAGTAACTCTCTAATTCATTTGTAACATCCATTTTGAACATCCAATTCCCCAACTTCTTTCTAAGGCAAACCCCTACATTTATTCTCTTGATTCCATCTTTTGCCATCTCCTCTGTACCTTGCTCAGCTGATTATTTGCTCTTCTTTTCTTAAGGTTGTCTCACGCACTGGATCCTCCACTCAGAACTCTTAAACAAACAAATAGAAAATTCCTCCACTCAGCCTTTCTAAGCAAATTTTCTTTCCCTCCCTATCACCTTCAAACTTTTGCAAAATTAACTCACATAACCTCCTCTGCTTCCTCACTTCGCCTCTCCCTCTTCATCCTTTAATCCTGTGTAATGTGGATTCTGACCTTTGTTAATAGCGCTTTATTCAAGTGGCATCAATAGACTCCTAATTGCTAAATCCAAAGAGCCCTTGGGCTCTCCTCTCCCCAACCTACTGACCACACCCTCTGTCTTGAAACCTCTCTTTTGATTCTAGAGTTGTTCCTTGCTTTAATCCCCTTCCATTTACTCTAAACACTCTCTCATTTTCCTTCCTTGCCATTCTTCCTCTTGAAATATTATTGTTTTGCTGAAGTCCCATAATGGATGTACCCTCATCTCCTCTTCATATATACACTTTCAAAATTATCTTCTGTATCCGCATTTTCATTTATCACCTATATGTAAGTTGCAACTGAATTTATTCCTCAAGCCTTGGCTTCTCTCTCAAGCTTTTGATCTGCACTTCTACCCGATTACTGGAGAGCTCCTCTTGACTCCAAGGCACTTTTAAATCAGGCTTCCCTCTGGTGTTCGCCATCTCAAGAGATACCTTCTAACGACAGCTCCCTCTTCCTCACTTACATTTCCAACTCATCACCAAGTTTTGACAGTTCTACTTGTCAGCCGCCTGCTTCTTCAATCCACCATCTCCTTTCTGTTCCATTGCTGCTTTTCTATTTGAGGTCCTTGTCACATTGGCTATTGCAATAGCCTGCTGTTTGCCTCATGTCTAGTGTTTTTTGATTAAATCTTTCACATTTCTGCCTAATGTGTCTTTCAGAAACTACTCATATTTATTATTCCTCTACCGAAATTTTTTTTTGTCCATGGTTTCTCACTGTCTGCTATAGAAAGTCCAAAATCTTAAGTATGGCATTCACGGCCCCTAAAACTTGACTCAGTAATTTTCCTGCGTTGTCTCTTGGAGCAATATTATCTTCATATTCTTTTATTTCTTATTTTATTTTGAGATAATTATAGAGTCACACACAGGTGTAATAAATAATACAGAGAGAACTCAAATACTCTCCAATCTCTTTCCCCCAGTGATAACATCTAGCGTAACTGCAATATCACAGCTGGGAAATCAACATTGGTACAATCCACTTACCTCACTTAGACTTCACCGGTTTTGCATGCCCACTTATATGTATGTGTGTGTGTTGGCTCTGTGCAATTTATCACATGTATAGGCTTACATCATCACCACCACAGTCAAGATACAGAAGACTGCCATCACAAGCATTACCTGTGCTACCCTGTGTTAGCCTCAGACACCTCTCTCCTCTCTAATCCCTGGCAACCCCTAATCTGTTCTACATCTCTATAATTTTGTCACTTCAAATATTATATAAATGGAATTATACAGTTTGTAACATTTTTAGATTTTTTTTTCACTCACTGTAATTCCTGAGAATCCACCCAAGTAGCTGCATGTAATGATCGTTTGTTCCTTTTCATTAGTGAGTATCATTCCATGGTACAGAGGTACCACAGTTTGTTTAACTATTCACCTACCAAAAGACATCTAAGTTGATTCCAGTTTGGAGATATAGGGAATAAAAGCTGCCATAAACATTGATATATAGGTTTTTGTGTGAGCATAATTTGTCCCTAGGACAGATGTCTGATTGTATAATTACTAAAGTATGTGGTAGTTGCATACTTCGTTTTACAGGAAATTGCAAAACTCTTTTTCAGGGAAACTATGCCATCTTACACTCCCACCAGCAATGTGCAAGTGATCCAGTTTCTCTGCATCCTATCCAGCATTTGATACTGTCATTATTTTTCATTTTAGTTCTTTTAATAGGTGTAGAGTGGTAAATCATTGTGACTTCAATTTGCATCTACCTAATGACTAACCATGGTGAACTTCTTTGCATAAGCTTAATTACCCTCTGCAATCCTTTTTTGTGAAATGTGTCTTCACGTCTTTGACCATTTTCAATTAGATAGGTTGCATTTTTACTGTTGAGTTTTGAGAGCTCTTTATATATTCTGGATACTAGTTCTTTGTCAGATATGTGGTTTGCAAATACTCTTCCCCAGTCTATAGCTTATCTTTTTATCCTCTTCACAGGGTTTTTTAATTTTGATGAGGCCAACTTATAATTTTTCCTTTTATGGACAGTTCATTCAGTGTCAAATCTAAGAACTCTTCACTTAGCACTAAGTCCCAAAGATTTTCTCCTATATTTTTTCTAAAAGTTTTATAGTTTATAGTTTTGCACTTTATATTTAAGTACATTATCCATTTGGAGTTAAATTTTTAATAAAGTGTGAGGTTTACATCAGTATTTTTTTAAAATCCCCCTGTGGATACTAATTACTCCTGCACCATTTATTGAAAGGGCAATTCTTTCTCCATTCAATTTTTTTATACCTTTGTCAAAAATCAATCAAGAATATTTGTGTGCTCGTACCTTTTATTGTCTTACACTTGCCATATTCTGTGGTCACATCAGACAGGTTATCATTTCCTGAATGGTTTCTGTGACTTCAGTGATGGAACTCACGCTGCCATTCACCCCTCTCTGCCCTTCTCTGCCTGCTTTGACGCTTCCTCAAACGTAACCTTGATAATACTCTCACCTCTGGGACTCTTATACCACACATAGAATCATTTATTTAGTCCTGCACATTTTTTTTTCTAGTGTATCATAAACATCTTGAGTATGGGGAAAATGTCTTATCTTTTTTAGTATTTTTAACAGTTATGTTTAAGAAGATGTGTTATTAAATATTTGAGGTAGTTTTATAAGTGACACTTTGTGTGGGAATAAAATGTAGAAAAATATACATATGTATATGCACACACACAGATTCTCTAAATTAGTAAGGAAAGAAATTTTAACTCTCTATTATTTGAATTTTATTATTTTTCATGATGTCAACACCTAGAGATATACACCTCATAATATGTCACTTGTTTCTTTTCATACTTTTGAGTACAAGACTTTCTACCTCACTATCAAGTAACTTCTCAGACTCCATGCTATACATCAGCATCTTCAATCTAAGGAAACATAATAACAAAAAGCCACTAACAATTCAGGAGAATTTAAATAAACTTTTGTGTTAAGCTTAAACTTTTGTCTTAAGCTTTCTGTACTATAAAAACAGTAGTAGAGACACCTGTGTGAAGATTATTTGATAATGTTTATTGTACACATAAATTTTATGATGGCTTGCAATAATTCTAGTTCCTCACATATCTATGGCCCATTGATTAAAAATCATTACAATACCCTCCCAATCGAACTATATTTGCAGCCTGAACACACACTGTTTATATTCTAGATACATTTTAAATTGCTTCAAAAACTATGGTCTATGCATAGCCAATTCCAATCTGTACATAATCCAAAGCAGCAGAAATCTGAAGCAATGCATGCACAAATGACTATTAAATTTTGTAGTAGTGATCAGGACAATAAGAGATCATTATATAAACAAGTTTGGCAAGGAAGCTGGTTGAATTTAGAGAGTCGTAAGGAAAAAAAGCAACAATATTTTAATTTCTCTGCCATTATGCTCCATGTTTGTATCAATATGAAAATATTTATGAGAAATGCA
>CAUYSK010012361.1:0-19407 GCA_963575035.1 Avahi laniger
AAAGATATTTTAAAATATTTCCAATAAGAAATTGAAGTTGATATACTAAAGTTAATATTCTGGGATATCTTTTCTGTTATTAATAATTCAAACATAGAAAAGTACAGAAAATAATATAACAGACAACCATGTACCCAACACCCAAATCTAACAAATTTTAATCCCCTGCCAGCTTTGTTCTAGATCTTTTTAAGAAATAAAGCTTTATATATACAGTTGAAATTCTCTTCATATGTTTCCCCAGTCTCACTCTCTTTCCTACTTGGTCCCATAAGAGTTGACCACACCCTTAAATTGGTGCAATCATTCCAAAAGATTTCTTTAAACTTTTCCTCTTCCTATATGTTTGTACGCTATATATCATTTTATGTGTTTTAAAACTTTATGTGAATGGTCTTACACAATACATAGCATTATGCAACTTACTGTTTTTATTCAACATGTTTTGTGACATGTTGATATATGCAGGTCGAGTTTATTGTATTTATCCATTCTTCTATTGAGAGAAATTTAGGTGGTTTCTAATTTCACTCTTACAAACAAAGCTGCCATAAATATTCTTGTAAACATCTTCTTGTATACACATGTGAAAGTTTTTCTAGTGCATATGCATAAAAGTAGAATGATGGGTATTGGGGGTTGAGGACCTTCCAATAAATAGCATCTCTCTTCCTTATTCAGGTTATTGATCAATGGAGAAGGTTTTCTTTTTTTTCATTTTAAGAGTAAGGAAGATTATTATTAATAAATAAAGTTAATATTAGAAAATGTGTTTATATATGTAGCCAAGTATGCATTCTAATTTTAAAATCAAATTTAACACCCCACCGCATCACAAGCAACATTGGACAGTAAAACTTAAAACATATGGTGCAAGAGGACATGTTCTCAAGCCTCACCCTAGCCTTCCAAGAGGAAGGAAAGATAGAGAGGCTGGGCTTCACAGTCTCAGTTTCTCCTTCTAAACTCGCCAACCAAATCAATCACTTCTATCTCCTAGGGAGGAAGGAGTGGAGGGGCAGAGAGAGAGGCTAGAAGTATTACACCAATGGACTCCCTCAGTGTGGAAGGAAATGTCAGAGGCGAGGAAGGACCAAGCCCTCAAAGAAAGGAAGACCATATGTTATAAACATTTTCAATTTGACTGGACGCTGGAAAATTGCTCACCAAAAATGACTGTGCAAATTTGCACTCTCTTACTATAATTTTCCTCACATTTGCAACATTTGGAATACTCAGACTTTTGAAGATTTGTAAATGTGATAGGTAAAACGTGGTATCTGATTGTTTTAGTTTGTGTTTCCCTCCCAACTAGTGAAGATGGGCATGTTTCTTTACCATTCAGGTTTTCTCTTCTGTGAATTGCCTGCTTATACATTTCCAATTTTTCTAATTAGGTCATTAACCTTTTTCTTATGTGTATATGTTCCTAATATATTCTGCATCATTTGCCAGCTAAATGCACTGCAAACATCTCACATTCTGTAAACTGTCTTTTGGTGCACAGAAACTTTCATTTTAATGTATTTATCAACTGTTTCCTCTATTGTTTGTCCCTCTTATATAATGTTAATAAAATCTTTCCCTTCTCTGAGGTTATATATTCACCTATAGCAGGAATGGACAAAAACAAAAGGAAAATTAAAAAGTTGGTAAAATGAAAAAAAATAAGATGGCAGAATCAGGTGAAAAAAAATCATTAATCACAAATCGATGTAAATAAGAAAAGCTTGCTGAACATGGTATATCCTTCCTTTTCTTCAGGTCTACTTTTATTTATTTTATTAAATGTTTTATAACTTATAGTTTCTATTACATTTGTGCATGGATTTCCCCATGATATTTTTCTAAATTTAATTGCTGGAGAAATTCAGCATGTTCAGCAACCAGAAGACAACATCACAAAAGACCTTAATTACAAAAGGCAAAAATTTACAGTTTTTCTATAGGTGAATATATAACCCTTTTGTTGAGTTGACAAAGTTTTCTTTATTCTTCCTTTTCTCCTACTGGATGGAAACTATAAATTTTATTCATATTTTTAGTGAGTGTCCCTAAATTTTTAACATGCATATTAACTACAGACTTACCTAACAGATTCTGAAGTTATCTGATATTTCTATCCTCCTTTCAAATAAGACAAAGACATTATTATGTTTACTACCACCTAATATCCAAATATTTCCCAATTATTTTCTAGAGCTTTAATTGTATCTTTTGTTGTAAATTCATGATGCCATTATTTAATACAGTTTATAATTAACCATTCTACATGTTTTAATGCTTCCGTATTCACCATTATTCTTGTTCCCATTCCTTTCTTCTGGTTCACTTCCTTTTCATTAAAATACAATCTTAAATAGTTCTTTTAAAAGAAGTTTTGGAAGTGGTAAATTCTCTTAATCTTCATACATCTCAAAATTTCTTTATTTGCCCCTCATTCTTGAATGGTAGTTTATCCAGTTAAAAAAACTAGATTGAGAGATACTTTCCCTCAGCCCTTTGAATGAAAATCTGTCTTCTTCTACTATATCCAGCTTAGAATTTATTCCATTCATTTAGCTTTTTATTAAAATTTCAATATCTGCACTGTTTTATTTCTAAGATTTCTAGTTGTACATATTTTTGTTTAATTTCCACCTAGTCTAGACATTTTTAAAATGGACATCTTTATACATACTTAAGAATTTTAAACACACTTATTTTAGTACTATTTTCTAATTGTTCTGCTATTTTCATTTTATCTGCAATCAATTCATTTCCTGATTGTTTATTTTATTGGTTAGCTTCCATGGACTTACTTTTCCTCAATTTTTGAATTCTAGTTTGCAGTCTGAATTTGAGTGGGATCAATCAATTTGTTCTCTTTTATCAACTCTCTCTTCCTAGTAGGATTTTAGTTGCCTCTACTCACAAACACTCCCATCCCCACCCTCAAGTTCATAACCAGAAGGCTTGGGACTCCTGATGTGATATTGGTGAAATTACAGATGTAATTATTGAGCCATCTGGGGATTAGCTCAAGTCCTAGATACTAGGCTGTGCCTCCTTCTTCCCACTTCCTTGTCATACAGCAGTATGCAAGTCATAACTTTAAACAACCTCTTTTCAATGGAGGAAAAACTAACCCCTACCACCACCTCAGCCCCTGCTTCTGAGCAGCAAGCCTAACTAATTCTTCATCTTCCTATCAAGCACTTTTAGCTCCTGCTATTGCAAAAGTCAAACACTCAACCTCCTCTGCCTACATCTGGACCAAGAGGCATCCTCACATAGTGGAAAGTGGATGGGCAAAGGGACGAGTGCTGCGCCCTCACATGGCAGAAGGGTGAAAGAGCAAAAAGGGTTGAATGCTGTGTAAAGCCTCTTTTATTAGGGTATTAATCCCATTAATGAGGGCTCAATCCTCATGACTTAATCACCTCTTAAAGGCACTACCTCTTAATACTACCACGTTGATGATTAAGTTTCAATACATGAATTTTGGGGGACATTCAGACCATAGCAGCCATGCAAATAGGTAGAACTGTGTGCTTTCCCAGAAAAGACCTAAAAAGGCCCTAATCTCTCAATTTGGCTGACCTCAAACTCTGCATTTGCAAGCAGGAGGTAAAGATTAGGGAAGAGCTATAAATTGCTGAATGGCTGAAGGCATGCCCCAGCAATTACACAGAGTCCCTCTGGAAAGGATGAGACATTTTTTGGTTCAAGTCATTTAACAAAATCAAAATCTCTGTCCAATCATTAGCTGACCACTAGGAGAACTGAGCAGAAGTTATAGAAACTATAGTGATCGTATGTGACAAAAAATACAGAATCTACAGAACTAGACTAGGAAAGTCACTAAATAAACAAATAGCAGAAATAACAAAAATAAGTGATAACAACAACAAATCCTGGGGGTATCTGATTTCCAGCCTTGTCACATTATATTATTTTATACATCCAGTTTTCAACAAATGTGTGCAATACATACAAAGAGACAAGAAATTACAGCCTACACATATGAAAGAAACAGGATGTAGAAATTGTCACTGAAGAAGCTCAGATGTTGAATTATTAGACAAAAGCTTTAAATCAGCTATTTTAAATATGGTCAAAGAACTAAAGGAAATCATGTATAGAGAATGAAAGGAAAGTATAAGAATGATTCTTTACCAAACAGAGAATATCAACACATTCTACTAAGTGAGGTATCCCAAGAATGGAAAAACAAGCACCACATGTACTCACCATCAAATTGGTATTAACTGATCAACACATAAGTGCACATATAAGAATAACATCTGTTGGATGTTGGGCAGGGGGGAGGGAGGAGGAGGGAGGAGGGGACGGGTATATGCATACACAAAGAGTGCAATGCGCACCACACAATAAGATGGACATATTTGAAACTTGGACTGAGGGGGGGAGGGGGGGAAGAGCAACACACATAACCTAAACATCTGTACCCCCATATTATGCTGAAATAAAAAAATAAAATAAAATAAAACAACAAACATGTATTTTTCTGCTCAAGGATGTGCAGGTTGTTTGGGGGCAGTGCTATTTTGGGCTATGGGTTGGGTTGAGGTGTGTCCCACTTGTCTCTCAGTCTGGATCAGCAGTTCATCAGAGTGTGCTCTTCTGTCAGACTGCAGAAGTGCAAGTGGCTAAACCAAATCACGCAAATACATTTAAAGCCTCTGTTTGTATCATGTTTGTTTACAATCCACTGGCCAAAGCAAATCACATGGCCAAGTCCAATATTGATAAGAAAAAGATATATAATTTTATTATAGAGAGGAAATAAAGAATTAGAAATAATAATCTAATCAACTATGGCTGGTAATTTGAAGAAATGAAATAAGTCCAGTGGGGCTTGGGTGTCATGAAGATGAAGGAAAGTACTGGTATATAAGGCTGAAGAAATAGAGAGGGGATAGATCATTTACGGCCTTGCTGAAGATGTTGAATTGCATCTAAGAGCAATGTGAAGCCATTGGTAGTCTGTAAATATGGGAGTGATATGATCAATTTACTTGTTTACAAAAATCCTACTGTATGAAGATTGTATTGGAAGAAGAAAAGAGAAGACACAGACCAGTTAAACCTATTGCAATAAATTAAGTTGGTGGTTTGGCTTGGACAAGGAGGGCAGTAGCAGAAAGGATGAGAAGTCAATGGGTTTGAGATATATTTTAGAGAAGGTTAGCCTTGGTCATGAGTTGTTGTGAGGTTGAGGAAGGACTTAGGGATGATTCGTATTCCTGACAATTGCACCAGGGTGAACACAGATACCCTAATAGCAATGGGGGTGGGGATATGGCAAAGGAACAGATTTGAGGAAGTAGATCAAAAGTTTAACTTTTAGACATCCTGAAATCCATATGCTTGTGAGACAATACTCATAAAATATCTGGGGATAAACTTAACAAGCAATGTTCAGGATCTATATGAATAAAACTATAAACCTCTATTGAGGGCTATAAAAGAAGATTTGAATCAGCGGAGTATCAGATCTTGCACTTGGATAAGAAGACGAAATTGTAAAGATGTCAATTCTCACTAAATAAATCTATAAATTCAATGCAATTTCAATCAAAATTTCAATATTATTTTTTTCTTGGAACTTGAAGCAATTACTGAAAACATTTCCTAAAAGAAGAGTAATAAGAAATAACCTGCTCCACCATATACTACAATACATTATAAAACAATGAAATTTATAACAGCAAACTATAGAGACAGGATAGACTGATAGATCAATGGCATGGAATAGAGTATAGAAATAGATCTGAGAATAGATGAGAATTTAGCATATTACAAAGATTGAGCACATCCAAGTGGGAGAAAAGACAACTAATTTACTAAGTGGTTTCAGGACAACTGGATAGCTATATGGAGAAAAAAAGAAATGAAGTGGCATTTGTAGGTTATTCATGAAGCTTTCCTTCTTCCTTTTTATCTGCTATATACTGTTCCATAGTTTCAGTGTAGCATGGTTTAGTAAGTTATATCCATATTGGTATACTTTTAGGTTTTTTCTTTTCTTTGGATTATAAATAATAGTGCAAAAAAATTTTATATAGCATCCTAGGACAAAAGTGTGAATCCTTCTGAGATGCAGATTTGTTGTATCAGAAGTATGTACTTTTTTTAAAAAAAAGTACTGCTGAATTTTCTTTTGAAACTCTAAACTATGCTCTAGCAGCAATGAGCAAGTAAAGAAAAACAAACGCAAATAAACTAGACAGATCAAGTTAACAAAAATAAAGCAGAAATAAATAGAAAAAACAGCAATAGAGATGATCGATAAAACCTAAAGCTGGATTTTTTTGAAAAAATGCCAAAATACACAAACTTTCCACAAGCATGATCAAGGCAAAGAGAGAAGACACAAATGATATTAGGAATGATGATGAAGACAGAGTATGGATACAGAAGAGTTTTTTTTTTTTTAATTAGGAGGCTGCTTTGTATAGCACCTCAGCTAAATTCAGAGAGTAAGACAAAAACTGCATATGATGATAATTACCATTGAAATTTCTTAATAAGGCATGCTTATGTTGGAAGTGGATATACTCTTGCAAAAACTTATGTTTTTTATTCATCTTTTAATCTCATCATTGCTTTTTAAATTGGTGGCCAACTTATATGAAAAATACTTTTAAATTGCAGCATCACCTTTGAAGTGGTGAGATACTCAACTGAGACTGACTTCACGAACAGCAGATTCAAATCTCGCTCATGTGAGGCAAAGCCTCTTTAATTAGAATGGCAGGAGGAGTTTCCCACATGGTTTAAACTGTTAGGCTCCCTCCCTCCTTTTTTCTTTTCTTTAAAAATATAAAAAGAATTAATGGAGCATCTATAGTTGAATCCACATATAATGAATGTAAGGATAATGTGATTCAACTATATAACTTTATACCAATCCATTTGAAAACCTTAGATGAAATGGACAAAAAAGTCAAGGAAAATATAAATTACCAAAATTGGTCCAAGAAAACCAATAGAAAACACTCATAAAAAATAGAAATGGCAGTTAAAGTCCCATCTACCAATCTTCCCTTCCTTCTCTGTCACCCAGGACACAAGCCCTTTGTAGCTACATAGGCAAGTTTTACCAAATCCCAGGGAAGATCCCACTCCGTTTTATATTTCAGAGCATAGAAAAATATGAGGACCCACCAATCTTATAAGACTAGTTTATTCCTGAAATCAAGACAATATATAATTATAGGCTAATCACACTTTTGAACATAGAAACAAAGACCTGTGGAAAAAAATACCAGGTAATTGAATCTAGTAAAACATTATTACATCTTGAATAATACATAATAATATTACATAATAATACTACATCTTGATCAAGTGGATTTATCTGAGAAATTCAAGTTGGGGAATCAATATAACTATCAATGTAACTCACTATATTTACAGATTAAAGCAGAAAAATCATTCAATGGATTCTGGGAAGACATTTATTAAAATGCAATGTCCTTTTATGATTAAAACCACTGGAAATAAATATAAAAGGTATCAACCGTAAATACACAGCAAATGTTATACTTAATCGTGAATATTTTAGAAACATTGTCTTTGAAGTAAGAAGCAACACATGGAGGCCTGCTGTGACTACACTAATGACAATTCTAGTGAGGACCTAGCCAATGCAATAAGATGAAATATGAGAGGTATAAATATAAGAATATAGAATTTATAGAATTATATCAACTGAAACATGAAAATATTATTTTCTCTGTTCTCCTTGCTTCCAGTCACAGAATATTTTAAACATGAAAGGAACATACTGTATTTACTCTCCTGTAACTCAATTATAAACTATGTATGTATATGAAATATCTCTGTATGGATATATACACATTATATGAATTCATGTAGTTTGTTCAACCGGCCCCCCACTGATGAAGTTAGGGTTTCTTTCATTCCTTTGCTATTGTAAACACTTCTTTGCCTCTGTGCCACTGTATTTAAAGGATAAACTTACAGATCTTGAATTTCTAGATTAAAAGCAGCCCAGGTATCCTTCAACAGGTGAATGGCCAAGAAAATCACTTGCTTTGTATCCCAAATCATGGAATATGCCTCAACAACAAAAAGGGACAGATTATTGGTACATAATAATACAACTTGGATGAATTTGGGGAATTATCTTGAGTGAAAAAATCCAACTCAAAAAGATTACATACTATATCATTCCATTTACATAACATTTTTAAATGACAAAATTTTTTTTCTCTTTTTCACCCAGCTTTGTTGAGGTATAATTAACAAATAAAAATTGTATATATTTAAGGTGCACCATGTGATGTTTTGATAAATGTATGCATTGTGAGATGATTAACACGATCAAGCTAATTAACATATCTAGAACCTCACATAGTTACCTTTTCTTGGTGTGGTGAGAACAATTTAAGATCTACTCTCTGCTTCTATGAGTTCAACTTTTTAAGATTCCACATATAAGTGAGATCATGTGGTATTTGTCTTTCTGTTTCTGGCTTATTTCACTTAGTGTAATGTCTTCCAGGTTTATCCATGTTGTCACAAATAACAGGATTTCCATTTTTTTTAAAGGCTGAATATGATTCCAGTGTATGAATGTATGTATGCCTCACATTTTCTTTATCTATTCATCTGTCAGCAGACACTTAGGTTGATTCCTTATCTTGGCTATTGTGAATAATGCTGCAATGAACATGGGAGTGAAGATATCTCTTTGAGATACTGATTTCATTTCCTTTGGATATATTAATATAACCAGAAGTGGGATTGCTAGTTCATATGGCAGCTCTATTTTAATTTTTTGAGGAACCTCCATACTGTTTTGTACAATGGCTTTACCAATTTACATTCCCACCAATAGTGTATAACAGTTTCTCCACTTCCTCACCAATAGTTATCTTTTGTCTTTTTGACGATAGACATCTAACAAATGTGAGGTGATATATTTCTTTGTGAGTTTGATTTGCATTCCCCTGATGATTAGTGATGTTGAGCATTTTTTTCATATATCTGTTGACCATTTATATGTCTTATTTTAGGAAATGTCTATTCAGGTACTTTGTCCATTTTAAAATTGGGTTATTTTGTTTTGTTTTGTTTGCTATTGAGTTGTTTGGGTTTTCCACATATAAGATAGAAAAGATACATAGGGATATATATATATACACACACACACACACACACACACACATACATACATATATATATACACATACATACATATATATATATATAATCATGTCCTCTGTCATCAGATGGACAGATAATTGACAAATATTTTCTCCCATTCCATAGGTTGTCCCTTTACTGTTATTTCCTTTGCTGTGAGGAAACTTTTCAATTGTATACAGCCCCATTTGTCTATTTTTGCTGGTTTTGCCTGTGCAAAAAAAAAAAAAAATCATTGCCTAGATCAATGTCAAGAAGTTTTTCCCCTATGTTTTCTTCTAGTAGTTTTACAGTTTAAGGTCTTACATCAGAGTCTTTAATCCATTCTTACTTGATTTTTGTTTACGGTGTGAGATAAGTATTCAATTTCATTCTTCTGAATGTAAGTACACAGTTTTCCCAAAACCACTTATTAAAGAGGCTGTCCTTTCTCCATTATATGTTCTTGTTAAAGAATAACTTTTGTTAAAGATTAGTTGATTTTATATATGTGGATTTACTTTTGGGCTCCCTATCCTGTCCCATTGGTCTGTCTGTTTTTATTCCAGTATCCCAATCCCTCCTGGCATGCAAGGTTCCTTCTGAGAAGTCAACTGATAGTCTAATTGGAATTCCCTTGTATGTCATGGGTTGCTTTTCTCTTGCTGCTTTCAAAATTTTCTCTTCATCTTTGGCTTTTGAGAATTTGATTATAATGTGTCTTGGTGAACATCTCTTTATATTTTATATATGTGGAGTTCTTTGGGCATCATGGATCTGGATGTTCCTTTCCTTCTCTAGATTTAGGAAGCATTCTGTCATTATAACTTTAAATAAAGATTCTGTATCTTTCTCTTCCTTTACTTCTTCTGGTACTCTCATAATGCATATATTGGTTTACTTGATGGCATCCCAATGTCTTGTAGGCTTTCTTCATTCTGTCATTCTTATTTCTTTTTGTGCTTTTGGCCGAGTAATTTGAAATGACCTGTCTTCAAACTTGTGGATTGCTTTTGCTGCTTGATTGAATCTGTTGTTGAAGCTATCTATGAATTTTTTTCAGTTCATTGTGTTCTTCAGCTCCAGAATTTCCATTTGGTTCTTTCTTATGGTTTCCTTTTGTTGAATTTATTTTGTTCATGTGTTGTTTTCCTGATACCATTTAGTTTGTGTTCTCTTGTAGCTCACTTATCTTCATAAAGATGATTATTTTGAATTCTTTGCCAGACAGTTCATAGACCTCCATTTCTTTATGGTCAGTTACTGGTCCTTTATTTTTTTGGTAATGTCATGTTTCCCTGACAATTTATAATTCTTGTGGCCTTGCATTGGTGTCTTTCCATTTGAATAAGCAGACATTTCTTCCACTGGTTTTGACAGGGAAGTCCTTCACCAGTCAGTCTGTCCAGAGATTCTGGGTGGGTTGGTTGGTGAGGTCTGCCATTGGGCTTGCTGCTGGAATCTTTGTGTGCACTGGCCAGGTACCTTCTTTTACAGGGATGGATCTGGAGCTTGAGTCCACTGGGGCAGCCCTGGAGCTTGGGTCTGTGTGGGTGGGCCTGGCAGTGGTGGGCCTGGGTCCTGAATCTGTGGGGACCAGGCTAAAGCGTGGGTTTGCTGGAGGACAACTGAATTCTAGATCTTCTGGAGTCTTGGTCTGTGGAAGCTGGCCTGGCACAGGGGTTTATTAGGGGAGACTTGGACTCTGGGTCTACTGGAGTGGACCTGATTACTGTTTCTGCTGGAGCTTGGGTCTGTTGGGGGTAGCCTAGTGGTGGAACAGACCTGGAGATTGGGTCTATGGGGGATGGCTTCATATATGTTATTTCTAAGAGATAAACCAAGGCAAAATAATATATATATTTTGAAAGTTAACAGTTGGAAAAAGATTTGGCAAATAACAAAAATGAAAAAGGCAGCAGGGGCAGAAATATCCATGACATATTATGCACACAAAGTAACAGAACAGTGTGTATAGTATATACTGTTAATATATTATTCTGTTTATGTTAAAAATTTATGTATGTATGCTATGGAATTAGTGGTGGCATGAAGGGGGTGTGTCTGTAGATTGTTTGAGCTGTTGCATAATGCTGCTTTACTTGTGTAATTAAAAAAAGATTTTAAAAACAAATATAAGGAATAAACACTATTCCTGATCTTTAGGAGTTGATCAGTTTAGCTGCAGAATAGGCAGGTCCCCAACTGTGTAATGCAAACCAAGAGAAAAATTAGGGAGAGAGGCTATGTGCTATGTTGGATGAATACAAAACTAAGCCTTAAAAATGATGATAAAACATGCTTTTCAATAAAGGTGTCACCAAGCACCTTCTCTCATCATACTTTGACAATTTCCCCTTTCCATGTGCGGGAGTGAAGGAGGAGGGATCAGGAGGCAATGTGTAAGAATGACAGCGCCGGCCACGTGTCTTATGTTCAAAGCAATGAAATGTTTTCAATCAGAAAGAGAAAAATAAATAAAAGAAAAATCTCAACTTTTCTTATTTCATCTGAACTGGGTTGTCTGTCCCTTTGCAGTTGCTATGACAACAGCAGCTCTCCTCCTCCTCCATTTGGATCTATTTCCAAACTGAAAACAATGAATGTAAAAGATCAGGAAATAGGAAAAGAAAGTGGGCATTAAAGGCATTAGAATTATTTACCTTGGAGAAGAGAATGTTAAGAGGTGGCAATTATATTGTTCTGAGCTATTAAAGATTACTACTACATAAGTAGTCCCCTGCATGGGCTCAAGATAAAATCAGATTTATTTTAACTGGCGGTAAACAGCTTTAGGGAAAAAAATGCACCTGATAGAAAGTTCTGTGGGACTGCTTTCGCTCTATCAGGGTAGAGAGGTGAGAAGGCACAAAAATTTTGTATTCTGCAGTGGTTATTACTTTCCCCTGCAAAGTTCTTCATCAGTGAAACAATAACCATAACAATAACAAACAAGCCCATAGTGCTTACTCTTTGTCAAGTACCACTCTAAATGTTTTATTTTTTTATTTTTCTTTACCCAGCTCAGCACAAAGCTGATCTGAGTGTTTTACATTTATGATCTCACTTAATCTTTGCAACAATCCTAAGAGGAAGATACCATTATTATTTCCATTTTACAGATGAGAAAATTGAGGGTCAGTGAGCTCAGCAACTTGCCCAAAGTCATATAGCTAATGAATGGCAGAGCTGGGATATGAACCCATAAGATCTGCATTTTTAATCATTGATAACTTCTCACAATAGATAATCACTCTCTTGAAATGGCTTCAATTGTATTGGGGCCTTAAAAGGAATCCTGCCAAAAGCCTTAGCCGACACGTGTTCCAATCTGCTTATCCATTCATCGAGTCATTCTTTAACCACTATTTTTGCCTACTATATGCAATTCCTAGCCTGGCACTGGGCAAAGAGCAGAGAGCAAGGTGGACAAGGTCTCATCAAGCTTGTAGTCTAGTACAAGACTACAGACCTAAACACATACATTAATAGGATGAATAAATTATTCAGGTACTAATAGAGCTATGAAGGAAATAGAACTGGGAAACAAGATAGAGAATAAAGGTGTGGGTGGGTGAGTGGAGGGTGGGCTACTTTAGACAGGATGATTGGGGAAGATCTTTTTGAGCAGGTGACAATATGAACTGAGACCTGAATAGTGGAAAAGAGTTGGCCATGTGCAGATCTAGAGGAAGGATCTTTCAGGCAGAGGAGCAGCAAATAGTAAATCTGGAAACAAGCTTGGGGTTAGAGCACAGTGACCAGGGCAGGCACAGGGGTTGGAGGTTGGGGGATGGCTTCAGATGAATCTGGAGATTCAGATTTAGATTAAAGGCCGTGTCATCGTTTGGGGATGTACTACTGGTATCTCGTGGGTGGAGGCCGTGGATGCTGCTAAATGTCCTACGATGCACAGGACAGTGCTCACCACAGAGAGTGAGCCAGCCCCAAATGTCCCTAACGCCAAGGTTGAGAAACCCTCATCTCTAGATACAAGACTCTAGCTTATAGGCCAGGTAAAACAAATTGGAATTTATTTTAAGTGAAAAGAGAATTCATCAGATGACTTCAAACAGTGGAATGTGTTGAAGGGATTTACATTTCAGAAGATAACTGGCTGCTCAATGGAAAATGGATTGTAGCAGGCAAAGAACAGAAACAGAGAGAATGATGAGTTTTGTTTTGTTTTCCTAATCTGTGAAACAGTAGCAGTGTGTAGTCCAGATGAATGGAAATGGTGGCTTGATTTAAGGGAGTAACTTTGGAGATGCAGAGAAATGGCAAGATTTGGGAGGCAGAGGTGACCAGGCTTGCTGATGGATTGGATGTATGGGCCTGGATGAAAAGGAGAAATCAAGGGTGACCCTGAGGTTGTGGCTGGAGCAACTGGCTGGGTGGACGTTAACGCCAGAAACTTACATGGGGAGGAATGAGTTTGGGAATAATGGGGGGAAAACCAAGAGTTCTCTCCTAGACATGTTAGATTTGACAAAACTATTAGCTATACAAGAGGAGATGTCCTAAGTGACTGCCCCTCACTGGGCCATAGTTCCTCCCTTTAGCAAATGAACAAGAACCCCAAATTCTATGATCCTAGAGTGATAAGGCCTGGAGACAAGGACTGGATTTCATGAACTTCGGCAGTATCACCCAGTTCTGAGAGACTATGCACTAGATCCTTCAGAGCCATGAAAATAGGCAAGTCGTCACTTATCTATAGGAAATTAGTCCTATTTTGCATAAACCAAATCATGCTGCATAAGATCTGACATTCCCATGGAGTCAGAGTGAGTCAGTTGTTGAATAAGAGCCTGGGAGCATCCCCCAAAACTAGGTGTGATATCTCCCCAGCAGCTGAGGGAGAGTAAATAAATCATACCATGCTACAAAAGGGGCTGTTTGAACCTCCAAGGAGAACACAGGACCTTGGAAAATTATAACCCATGATTCTCACCAATTTCTTTCCCAGTGGTCCAAAGGCTGTTGTTTGTATCTCCTCCCAAATTGACTGTGGTCTTGCATTCCTGACAAGATTTGGAAAGACTTGAAGCAGGTAAAATATTTTAAATTTTTAAGCTGTTTCCTTTATTTTATTCACAGGCTCAAAAAGGGCTCATTCTTTGAGGTTACCCAGAGCCAAAGGAGTGGAGATATTTTTTGGAAAAACGAGATGGCATGAGAGAAAAGGGGAAGAGCAAAGTTCCTTCTGTTTTTTCATGTTTTTTGAGGGCAGGGGTGGGAAGCAGTGACAGCAGGGAAGATATCTTATCCTCTGCCTGTGTGAGGGAGGTTGGGGAGAGTCCAGGGGAAATAATCTGCCTTAGTTACCAGCAATTAAAGGAACAATGTCAAGTCTCCCAGAGGACCACTGCTTATTGGAGAAGCAGAGAGCAATCCTGCTTACAGATAGTTACTGGAGGAAAAGTAAAATGAGCCCTGTTTGATGAAGTAACCAGAAGCTAGATAAACATTCCATGAAAAGCATTGTCCCCAAGACTTGCTGAATTTATTCTATTGAACCATAAAGCAAAGCCAAAAGAGAATCTTAGCAATTAGTTTATGGGGGAGGGGTGGGGAGGGAAAGGGGAAGAGAGAGACAGAGAGAAATTAATATTGACAAATATTTTTTGAGGGCTTACCATATGCCAAGCTTGGTGTTATGGATACAGTGGTGAAATAAGGGTCTAAGGCATATTTTAGGCTTCTGGTCCATATGGTTTCTATCACAACTATCCAACTCTGCCGTGGTAGTATGCACACAGTCACAGATATATATATAACTGAATGAATGTGGCTGTGTTCTGATAAAAGTTTCTTTACAAAAATGGATAGGCTGGATGTGGCCTGTGATCCATAGTTTGTCAACTGTGATTTACAAACTATGACAATCTCTGGTTTAGAGCATGGTTCTTCTACCTTAATGCATATTAGGGTCACGTGGAAGCTTTACAGTAATGCTGATGTCAGCCCCATCTCCAGAAATTCCAAGTGTGGTCTCAAGTGGGACCTGTGCTTTGATACTTTTAAAAAACTCTTCAGGTAATTTAAGATGCAACCAGGGATTAGAATCAATAGGCTTAGGGCTGTAGTTTTTGCTTAGTTATGCAACAGAATCACATGTGTGTGTATGTATGTGTGTGTGTGTGTGTGTGTGTGTGTGTGTGTGTGTGTAACAATACTTATGCCCACCACCACCCTTAGAGACACTGACTTAATTGGAAGGGATATGGTCTGGGGATCAGAAAGCTTCAAAGCTCCCCAGATTATTCTATTGTAAAGCCAGAGTTGAGAACCACTGGTCTGGAGGGTGAGATAAATGAACAATTTCAATACAGTGTGATACTTGTAGGGTAGGAGTAACTTCAGCAAATGAGTTGTTTATTTATTCATTAAACAAACATTTAATAGTGTTTGTTATGGCCTAAGCAAGGGTTCTAAGTGTTTATAGACATGAACTCATTTAATTTTCGTGACATTTTCTAGGGTAGATACTCTTAACATCCTGATTCTAGAGTTGAGGAAACTGAGGCACAGAGAGTTTGGGAACAAAGGACACGAAGGTGTTTCAAGAGAAACTCCCGGGAGAAGGAGATGTCTGAGTTGAGACCTGAAGGACATGTACAAGACAGCCAGGTACGTGCAGGGTGCGAGAGAGAAGCCGAGTGAGGAGCACACCGCTGGGACAGCCAGCACCGCGGCTGGAGGTGGGAGAGAGCATGGCACCTTCTGTGAACAGCGAGAACGAGTTGACTTGACTGCAGTGCAGAGTATTCCGTGTTCTTGGGGACCCCATCAAGAGTTTTTTCTTTCAATGGCGTGTTGGGATGAAGTTATAGATATACGTGGTAACGAGTCATATAACACAGTAGCCCTTACTGACACAAAGCAACAGCCTTTCACTCCACCTGCAGTCTTCTCTCCAGAGGCAGCTTCTTTTTAACTATTTCTGTTGTTAATTGTTCTGTTTGCTTCCAGTGGAATTCTAAATAATATGCTAACATCTCTATTTTTTGGCTTATCTCCTGCAGGCAGTTTTTATTTCTGTTTCCAATGTTCTTCCCCTTAATCTTTGCCTGCCCAAATTTTACCCATTTTTCAAGACCTTAACTTAGGAGGCACTTTATTTAAAAAGACCATAATCCCGTGGTCATAGGGAATTTCTCTATTAACCTGCCGGTGGTCATGAAATATTGTGGTTCAGGGTCACTCAAGTTCATAATATAATAGTACTTCTGTCTAGGTCCTCTTCAACATAGGTGAAGACTCACGGGCATTTTCGGCGGGATGCTGTTAGAATATTCCAGGCTGCAGGATATGAGTGGGCCACTAACAGTCACAGCTACACTTTTTCATTCCTCATATTAAATCCCATGGTCAATTTTTCCTCCATCTTCCACTGTGTCTTGATGGAACTATATGCCCTTAGTATACTCTACCTTATCTTGTGTGTTTATATTTTTCTCTTACTTTCCTATAAGCTCCTGGGGGCAGGAACCATGTCTGATTCATCTTTTTATCCTTCCATGGCTTAGCAGAGGTCCTGTCACAGAGAATCTATCTACTCAATAAATGTTTACAGAATTGAATTGTGGGGGATACCATGGCTCCCCAGGGCACCATTAAATCAGGTCCATTCTTTTTTAACACCATCAAAGGATAATGTTAAGACATTGCCATTGATTCTAAGAATCTATTTCCAGAATTTTATCTATTAAAATTAAAACATTTTATCTGAATAATAGATATACATGGTAACAATACAACACAGAAGCACTTATTGACAAAAAAACAACAGCCTTTCACTCCACTTGCAGCCTTCTCTCCAGAGGCAGCTTCTTTTTTAACTATTTCTGTTTTTAGTTCTTCTGTTTGCTTCCACTGGAACTCTAAATAATATACTCACATCCCTAGTTTTTGGCTTATCTCCTGCAGGCAGTCTTTATTTCTTCTTTTCCGTGAAAGATAAGGATTTAGTTTGGGCACACTCACCCTTTCCCTTCTGTCCTCCTCTGAATATTTAGTACATTTGTTTTTAGTTCTTCTAAAATTAACTTTGTAACTTTATGAAATTTAGTTTATATACTGTTCCTGTCCTCCCATTTTTTATTTTATCAATGTTCTTTTCCTACATTCTTTTTAAGATGAGGACATTAGTGTTTCCTTTCATTTTTCCTTCTGCCTCTACCTCTCCCTCTCCTCCCTTTTTCTGACCGTTCTTTTTATTTTCATGTTGCCAAGATGGTTCTTCAACCACAGGCAAGTTCTTTGCCAATAGGCTGGCGCTAAAAGTTGAATACAAAACAATGCTTTCATCGTTACAACTATGTAACTATCATTCCCGCCTGGACCAAGGATTGAGCTAGAATTACGTTTTCTTCTCTACAGATTTAAAGTCACAAGCCTCGAGTCACTCAAATAAGAGTATCATAAGCATCAAAGTTAAAAGATTTTTATATTCTTACAACAGTGGCTTAACATCGTGTCACATTTAATTAGCTTCATATTTAGACCATGGCTTTCTTATAACATTTTAAGCCTGGAGTTTCTAATTATTCCTTTACTTGTTGCCGAAAATATAATTTTCCTTTATCACATCTCAGCTTTTCCACTCTCTCAATCAAACCATCTCTGAGTGTATTTCTTTGGTACGTCCTCTCTTGTAAGACCTCTTGGAAGGAATGGGGGTGGGGAAATTGGGGACTCTGGCTGCCATCTTAAACCATGAGCCCATCTCTATTTTAGAAATTTCTTTTAAAGTAATGTAATTTTGTGAAGTGTGATTGTAACCAAGAATTATTCCAGTTCTGAATGGTCCCCATACCAGGCCAGATAACGTTTCTGTCTCTTAGTGGGCTTTCTTGTATTTTCAATTTTGTTATTCTTTGTGCCGTCGTTTTCTTACCAGTAAAATGAAGATAAGAAATTCAAATTATATCACAGGAAAAATGACTAGGAAATATAATTCTTTTCTCTCTTTTGGAAAAAAATCTACATACAAGCTATGTAAAACAGTTATACATAAGGTCATTTAGCTTACAAGAGAATAAAAATAACTTGGAGAAATTTCCCTGTGAATAGCATAGGGACATTGTAAAGTCCACGTTACTTTTATTTCTATGGTAGGGGTCATTAATTCATGATCTTCCGGGATGTCCCTTGGATTGGAGCGCAACTGACATCAGCCTCAGGACCAAGACTTTCAGTGTCTGAATATGTGGGTTCGAGCCTCCGGCAAGTTTAGATGCCGCATTGAACTATAAGCCTGACCCTTGGAGGGTGCAAATTTTTTCTCCTAATTCTCAGGTGTGGTGAAAAATCCCCATGCAGGCTTTACAAACCAAGAAGGAAAACAGGATTGTTATGGAACTTCTCAAAGGAGTGGAGATCTCATTAAATCTATGGGGTCTTATCCTCTACTCTCAAGGCAACCAGGTAGCTTTGGGTTACTCAGGACTGAAATGATCTGGAGGTGACTTTCCACTATCCCTTTGAGTCTCAGCATAAGGGTCACTTCCTTAGGGAGTTTCCTCCTGACTCCACAGATGAGGTTAAATAACTTTGCAACATACTCTTTGAATTGGTCAAGTCCTTTTTTTTTTGCAAGTGGCAGATACTCAAATCAAGCTTGCTTAAGAAGAAAGGGAAATACTTTAGAAGACCATGTAGCATTCATGGAGAGATCCCTGGTAGATATAGGAGCTGAATTTATATTATGAAGTTTGTCCATTTCTCATCTTTTCTTACCTTTGCTTCAGCCCCTGCTCCTCTCTTCCTCTTCTCCTTGTCCTCCTCTTCCTCCCTCTTCCCCTTGTTCTTATTATCCTCCTTCTTCTATTCTTTCCTTCCTTCTTCTCCTCCCTTCCACCTTCCCTTTTGTCCTTTCCTTCTTCCTTTTTTTTTTTAAAAAAAGTTTTCAGGCCAGGTGTGGTGGCTCACGCCTGCAATCCTAGCACTCTGGGAGGCCAAGGTGGGCAGACTGTTTAAGCTCAGGAGTTCGAGACCAGCCTGAGCAAGAGCGAGACCCCATCTCTACTAAAAATAGAAAGAAATTACTTGAACAACTAAAAATCTATATAGAAAAAATTAGCCGGGCATGGTGGCGCATGTCTGTAGTCCCAGCTACTCGGGAGGCTGAGGCAGAAGGATTGCTTGAGCCCAGGAGTTTGAGGTTGCTGTGAGCTAGGCTGATGCTACGGCACTCTAGCCTGGGCAACAAAGTGAGACTCTGTCACATACACACACAAAAAA
>CAUYSK010012362.1:0-29335 GCA_963575035.1 Avahi laniger
CACCTGTAGTCCCAGCTACTCGGGAGGCTGAGGCAGGAGGATCGCTTGAGCCCAGGAGTTTGAGGTTGCAGTGAGCTATGATGACACCACTGCACTCTAGCCAGGGCAACAGAGCGAGCCTCTGCCTCAAAAGAAAAAGAAGTCCAGGAGCCTTTCGTGAGTGAGGCATCACCACTTTGAGGTTTCCTCTGTCCCGAGCTACAGGGAGCCAGGCATTGGGGGCTGATGGGTGACAAGACCTGACCGGTGCTGGGTAATGTGCACCGTGCAGGCAGGTTAACATTCTCTGCTTCACCAAAGTAGCTCCACAGCCCTGGGAGACACACGTTAAGAAGCCCACTCTTGGCGGGGCATGGTGCTGACACCTGTAATCCCAGGATTTTGGGAGGCCAAGGCAGGAGGATTGTTTGAGCCCAGGAGTTTGAGACCAGCCTGGGCAACACAGCGAGACCCTGTCTCCACAAAAAATACAAAAATTAGCTGGGCATGGTGGTGCAAGCCTATAGTCCTAGTTACTCAGGACATCTGCAGGCTGAGGCAGGAGGATCGCTTGAGACCACGGGTTTGTGATCACACCACTGCACTCCAGCCTAGGCAACGGAGTGAGACCCCTTCCCAAAAAAAAAGAAAGAAAGAGACTCTCAGTAGGAGATGAGAAGATTCCGGGAGTTTATGTAGTTGGCTAAGGCTGTGCAGGAAGAGGCAGGAGGAGGCCGGGACAGGACCGAAATCAGGTCTGAGACAACCGGCCCCCAGGGAAAGCGAGACCTCAGGCCTGTCCCGGCTCTGCTCCCAGAACCTCCTCTCTGGAAGGAGGAAGCAAACCCCCAACAGGGCCCCTTCCTGCCCTGGCCACCGGGGATAACCTGTCAGCCACTGGCCAACCTCGGGACTCGGGAGCTGAAACGTGGCTCCTCCCGGCCAAAGCGGGGAGCCCAGGCCCAGGGAGCTGCGAGCTGAGGAGATGCGTCAGGGAAGCCGCGGGGGCAGCGCCGCCCCTGCTTACCGTCTGCGCCCAACCATCCGGGACGAGGTTCGGAGAACGTTAATACTAGAACTCTGAAATGTTAGTCTGATTTAAATTTGAAAGTAAACTCATTTTTTAAGAAAGATGAGAAAGCCGTTAGAGGGTCCTCCAAGATATATTTTTAAGAAAAGAAAAAAGCAAGGTACAGGACAATATGTTCGGCGTGCTGCTGCCTATTTTTTAAAAGCAAGAAGAATATTCATGTGCGTATTTCCTTGCACATACACAAAATACGTCTTGACAGATATATCAGAAACCGGTGACCTTAGCCGCATTCAGGAAAGAGGGAGAACTTTCACCGAATACCTTTTGGTTTCGATATTTGAACCATGAGAATGTACTACCCACCCAACATGAATTTAAAAGCTAGGACAACTTTGTAGTAGATGCCCTCTAACCTTTGTTCCTCTTCAAAAATTATGCTAGGCCGGGCGCAGTGGCTCACTCCTGTAATCCCAGCACTCTGTGAGGCTCAGGCAGGAGGATTGCCTAAGGTCAGGAGTTTGAGACCAACCTGAGCAAGAGCGAGATCCCGTCTCTACAAAAAATAGAAAAAATTAGCCGGGCCCACGTGGTGGCGCATGCCTGTAGTCCCAGCTACTCAGGAAACTGAGGCAGGAGGATAGCTTGAGCCCAAGAGTTCGAGGTTGCTGTGAGCTACAATGACTCCACTGCACTCTAGCCTGGGTGACAGAGAAAAATCCTGTCTCAACGACAGCAAAAGAAGATTATGCTAAAACAAAATATGTAGTGATTGGGAACACGGATGCTTGAGTTAAAAAGACCTGGATTGAAAACTAACTTTCTGCCTCTAAAACAGGGCGGGGGTGGAGCCTCGAGCAAGGTCTTTTTTAAGTCCCAGGTACCACTGGGAAAGCAGTGGTGGCACAGCTGGCTCACGTGAGCACCACAGGGCACGCAGGTTACATCCCAGGAAACCGCCGGTCCCGACAAGCGCCCATTTGTCCATCTCTCCTGTCTCCTGGCTCCACCCACCTTCCATCGAATATTTGAAGAAAAGGTCATTGACATTGGTCACAGTTTCTCCGTCTTCTGCCTGGCTCCTGAGGATGTAGACCCTTTTAATTAAATCAGCAATAACTTGGTTGACTTCTCCAGAAAAAATGGCCACATCTTTTGGCTTCAGAATTCTCCGTCTCAGTACACTTCTCATCTTGAGCCACCGTTCACCCTCCCTAGAGGAATAAAGTGAATTTCAAATAATCTTACTAACACTGACGTTCTGGGGAAGAATTCAAGGAACGTCTGAGAAAATTTCATGAAGGATCAACAAGATCTGTCAATCAAAATGGAATTAAGACATTAAAGGCTCTGCGGGGGGAGGAATGCCAGCCGCAGCCTGGGCCTGGCAGAGCTTCTGCTGCTGCCCTCCAGACAAGCTTTAAGGAAAAAGCCACCACTGGGAATCATCTTTAGTAAGGTAATGTCATTTCCTTTCAAAAACCTTGAAATAATGCTACAGTAAAGACACGAGACTGCTGATTAGCAAAAGAGAGAAGTTTACATATATGTACCCACGCATATATAAATGAATTAAGTGTTGATATCAAAAAAGAAAAAGTGACCACAACTTGTTGGTGGTGTGTCGGGGCCTCGGGGCTGCGGGGTACACGAAGAGGACGCCCAGTCCAGGCCTGGAGCAACCCTCCCGGCGGAGGCAGGATGCCGCCTGAGTCCTGGGGCAGGTCCGAGGGTGCTCTGAGCCTCGGGGGCCCTCAGGAGTCACAGCCACTCAGCCACTCACCCTGTACTGCTTCCCTTGCCTCCGATCTGCTCTGGGGGGCCATGCTAAGCCAGCCAGTCCCCTGGGCCCGGACACTGCCTCTCCCTTTACGCCCCCTGAGCCACGGTCACCAGCACCGCCCCATCGTGTCTCAGCTGAAGAGGGAGCCAGCCACCAGCACAGGCTCCCGAGCCTGAGGCCGCCAGAGCAGGCAGCAGAGTTTGTGCCTTAGCCTCGGCCACCGCCCTCTAGACCAGGCATCCAGGAGGAGCTGTTTAATTATCTCCCTCAGGACAGAAACTGAGAGACCCTGGTGACTTCCGATCAACAACTCTTATTTATTGGGGAAACTGGTGACTGTACTTCTGCCCAGTTCATGTATTAATACAGGAACATACATGTCAAAGGAACCACAGATAGAACCTCTAACCCACAGAGATTTGGACCAGGAGATTGCAGACACTCCAGGGTCTCCTCCCTGCCTGGCACTGTGCTGATGATCACTTAGATGGCACGGAGGTGTCGGTGAACTTTGTCCAAAATTAATAATGACAGTCAGCTATGAGACAGGAAAATCACTACATGGCGATCAGTGCTGGAGGTTCTTAGGCCCTATTCAAGGGGATTTTCCTTCGGGTCTCCTGAAACAGCTGACCCCCTCCTTCACCCATCCACGGGCAAGGGCTCTGTGAGCTTCAACTGCTTTGGCTGTCACTGAATGGACACCTAAAGCCACACAGCATTGCTTGAGAGAGCAATGGGCCGGTGTGACCCCCACCTCCTGCTGGCACACCTTGCCACAGAGGAGGAGGGAGAGAGCCCCAGCAGGCCCTGTGGCCCCTGTGTTTAGAGATCACGCAAAGAGCCATTTGACACCATTCCACTAGGGTTTCAGTGCATTTCTAAAAGCTAGTTTTTAGGAACCCACACTGGGGGCGAGGGGCCTCCCTGACACCCCCTCCAGCCTGTGGCTTGGCCTGGCCCCACATACTCACGCAGAGATGAGCCCGGTGGCTCTCCCCCTTAAGTCTCGGTACTCCTGCCAGGACTCCATGTTGGCTCTCTGGGGCGCAGCCCCCTCTGCCCGGAGCACCTGAGCCACCATGTCTCGGTCTGCAATAGATACTACAAACTGAGGGCCAAAGTGAGACTTGAAGATTTTTCCATATTCCCGTGCGTGCTTCTGCTGCAATGTCATGGAGAAATCAAAAAAGGAAAAAATAAACAGACATGACATACCTTTAACATAAACATCCTTGTGTGTTAGAGGAACAGAAAATTGGGGTGGAGGGAAGCTCTATAACTACACAGAACTGAACCAGAGTAGTAACTTTACATATTCCTGAGATAGACTTTCACATAAACATACTCATAGAAGTCTTCTTATTCTTTACTCATGTGTTTTTACAACTACCTTAGCTGTGTAGAGCAACAAAAGAGACATGTCATTATGGATAGAGATGAACTCAGAGACAACCAGACCCCCATCTGCCAGCTTCTTTCCCACAGCCCCAGCGGCTCTACATAAGCAGTGCCCAGCCTGCTGTGCAGAGAGCCCTCCATAGGCAATCTGTAATGAGCCTCTAAAAATGGTTCCTTGCAAGACAATGAAGGAAAAGGCATCTGGATTGGAAAGAGAGAAATAAAACTATCTTTATTCACAGGTGACATGATCTTACCTATAGAAAATCCCAAGAAATCCACTAAAAAACTACTATAACTAATAAACAAGTTCAGCAAGCTAGCAAGATACAAAATCAATTACAAAAAGTAGTTGTATTTCTATATACCAGCAATGAATAATCCAAAATGAAAGTAAGAAAATAATTCCATTTACAATAGCATCAAAAATAATAAAATGCTTAGGAATAAATTTAACAAATGAAGTGTAAAACTTTAAAAACTATAAAACATCCTTGAAAGTTAAGAAGTATAAATGGCAAGACATCCCATGTTCATGGATTGGAAGATTTAAATTTGTTGAGATAGAAATACTCCCTGAATCGATCTATAGATTCAGCACAATCCCTGTCAGAATTCCAGCTGGCTTCTTTGTAGAAATCAATAATATGATCCTAAAGTTCATATGAAAGGACCCAGAATACCCTAAACACTCTTAAAAAAGAAGAAAGTTGGAGGACTCACATTTTCCTCTTCTAAAACTTACTACCAAGCTACAATAATCCAGACAAGGCATTCCTGGCATAATCACTGGAATAGAATTGGGAGTGCAGAAGTAAATCCAAATATCTGTGGTCAATTGATTTTCAGCAAGAGTACGAAGGCCATTTGATGGGGAAAGAACAGTCTCTTAAACAAATGCTGCTGGGACAACTGGATAGCCACAGCAAAGAGTGAATTTATACCTTTTTCTCACACCACATGCAAAAATTATCTCAAAATAGATCAAATACCTAAATATACAAGCCAAAACTATAAAACTCTTAGAAGAAAACATAAGGGTAAATCATCACACCCTGAGGTTTGGCACAATGTCTTATGATACAACACCAAAAGCACAAGTAACAAAAGAAAAAATAAACAATTGGACTTCAAGATTTAAAACTTCTGTGCTTCAAAGAACACTACAAGAAAGTGCAGACAACCCCTAGAATGGAAAAAATATTTTCAAGGCACATATCTAATAAGTGACTTGTACCTGGAATACTGGAATACATAAAATGCTCTTAAAACTCGGTAGTAAAAAACAAATAACCCAATCAAAAACTGGGCACGGGATTTGAATAGACATTTCTCCACAGAAGATATACAAATAGCTAATAAAGCATGTGAAATGACGCTGAACATCATTAGTCATCAGGGAAATGCAAATCAAACACATGAGATGGCAATTCACGCCCACTAGGATGGCTGTAATCAAAAGGACAGGTAATAACAAGTGTTGACAAGGATGTAGAAAATTGGAACTCTTTTACACTGCTGGTGGGAATGTAAAATGGTGCAGACACTCTGGAAAATAGTCTGGCAGTTTCTCAAAAGGTTAAACATAGAGTTACTATTTGATCTAGCAGTTCTACTCCTAGATGTACATCCAGGAGAAATGAAAATACATGTCTGCACAAAACCTTATACACAAATGTTCATAGCAGCATTATTCATAATAGGGAAAAGGTAGAAACAATCCAAATGTCTATCAACTGATGAATGGATAAGCAAAATGTGGTACATCCATACACTGGAATATTACTTATCCATAATAAGGAATGAGGCACTGACACATGCTACAACATGGGTGAACCTTGACAACATTTCACTAAGTGAAAGAAATCCGTCACAAAAGACCACATATTACATTTATATGACGTGTCCAGAATAGGCCAATCTACAGAGACAGACAGTAGCTCGGTGGGTGCCTAAGGCTGGGGGAATAGAAGAGTTGAGGGTGACAGCTAAAGGATACAGGTTTCTTTCTGCAGTCATGAAAATGTTCTAAAGTTGATTGCAGTGATGGTTATATACCTCAAATGGGTGAATTGTGGGGTGTTTGAATTATATCTCAATAAAGCTCTTAGAAGGAAGTAAGAAAGGGAGGGAGGGAGGAAGGAATTACAATAAATGTAAATGGACTAAACTATTCAGTTAAAACACAAAAAAGGGGCCTCCAACATGGCTCAGCATGACATAGCCAAGGCTGGGCTGGGAAAATTGACTAAGGCTCTCTTTGGCATCTGCCCACCTTTCCAACCACTCCAACCATCAATCCGAGAAACAGTAGGCCAGACAGACTATGCTCTCTCTACTCTTCTGCCCTCAGGTGGAAACTGCTCACTCCTTCTGGAGACCTGGGTGAGGTCCACCTGCCCTGAGGTGAAGACACCTCAGACTCAACTGGAGTGAGTCAGTCTCCAAGGGGTCACTTCTGCCTAACAAATAGGTGGCCCCAAGAGTCAGGAACTGTGGGGAAATGGGCCACTCCTCAGACAAACCCAGCTACGGATGGGTGCGATCAGCACAAGGGCACTGGCGGTAGAAATGATACAATAGTTTACAGCACTTTCTGGTGGTGGACCGTGGGGCAATACAGTCAGTCATAGCACTGAGAGCTGCTGGGACAGTCTGAACTTGGCACATGGCTTACTAGCTGGATGACCTTGGGAAGTTTGGTCTCACTGCGTCTTGGTTTCCTCCCCTGCAAAATAGGAAAATAATAGGACTTGCTTCACACGTAGGACTCGGAACTATGCCTGGCACATGAAGGGAGTTCTAGAAATGTTCATTGTTCTTATTTATTTATTATTACGTTTCACAAGCCTAATCTCATTTGACCTCACAATAACCCATGAGATGGATGGGGATTTCTAGTCTCCTTCACAGACGAGGAAACCGAGGTCTAGAGAGAATTACTGACGAACCCAAGGCTCCACGGGTGGCTGCAGAGGCTAGCACAGGAGGGCAGGACCCCCGTACCTGGGATCCCACTGCTCCGACAGCTGGAAACAGTGGCTGGCAGCCCCCATTCTGATGTCTACCCTGCCACTAACTAGCTGCATGACCGTGGGCAAGTCACTGAGCTAACATGTTGAGCCTTTTCTGTCTGAAAAACGAGCAGTGATCTGTATACGAGGTCTGTCCAGAAAGTATCCAGCCATGTAGTATCAAAAATGGAGACATTTATTGAAGAAGACACAAGAGACAAGAAACATTGTACATAAGACAATGACGTCTCGGTCCCCTTCAAAGTAGGAAGGGACCTCACACAGTTCTCCCAGCGTCTCTTTAACCGAACCTGCACACGTTCAACATTCTCAGGTGTTCTGTTCGGTGCAGGCCTTCCAGAACGGGGTCACTTTCAACAGATTCTCGACCACCTTCGAAGCGTTCGTGCCACACTTTTACTTGCGCTGCACTCACTGCATTGTCCCCGAAAGCCTTCGGAATCTTCGAATCATTTCCGCAGAGAAATGTTCAAGCTTAACACAACATTCGTTGCAGATTTCTTACTCTAGTGGCTCAGTCACGTTGACCGTGACGGCCACACAGCACATGCCGGTCTAGCGCCCGATGACGGGTTCACGCATGCGCACCCCAGTCCACTCGCCTTGGCTGCCAGGTTACACGGACGTCGTGCAAACCGTCCTCGTGATAGTAACAATGCCAGGATGCCTTGCGGTCAGACCTGGACACACCTCTGGGTGGAAGGCCAAGACCCCGGGCCGAGCTCGCTTCGCTGACTACCGGGTGAGCGCAAGGGAACCGGTGTGATGCGTGGGGCCGCAATGCTCTGCCCCGCAGCGGCCTCACAGCAGGGGAGGGCGTTACCCGGCCACACCCGGTCCAGGGCACCGAGCTCGCCCGAAGTGTGGCAGAAGTGTAGGTAACCTCGGGGCCACCAAGTACCCACTGAGCGTCCCCAGAGGGACCGCAGCAAGATGAGTTCCCACAAGCGCCGCGCGAGGGGCGGGGTAGCGCCATCGGGAGAGCAGAGGAACCGGCGAGCGCAGAGCGAGGACAAAGCTGGGAACGCCGGTCCGGGTGCTGCGCGAAGGCACCGAGGGGAGTGAGTCACCGCGTGCCTGAGCTCCGCCCGGCCGCCCCGGGCCGCGGGCGCGGTGGAGGAAGCCGGCCAAGCCCGGCGGGAGAGGCCGGGCGGGCGCAGGACGGGAAATACCGATCGGGGCTGAGACGCGTCCTCGTCGGACGCAGGCTAACAGGGGCCAGCTTCTCGAAGAAACTCCCCGTGGAGCCTGTGCTCCGGGCTTACAGTGCGAGGGTAAAAGCAGATGGAAGTAGAGGTGGATAAAAGAAAAATTAAATTTCAGAAATCAGGCGGTATTGAACTCATCGACAAGCAATTAACAAAATATTTTCTACTATATTTGAAAATTATCATCCTGACACCTTATGTTCAGACTCTACGTAGAAAAGACAGAAAATCATGTTTGACCTATCGACGTGTCAGGAAGAGCTGTGCAGGGGTGACGTGAGGGAGGAAGAGGGGCCGGCGGGGATTTCAGGGCAGGTAAAATGTGCCCCCTTGTGCTCTTCCATTAGCGACGCTGGCGCCGTCGTGTCGACTGCAGGGGTGAGCGCGCGAGTGGGTGGCGGAAACCCGGGTGGGGCTGGAACGCGGCGCGGCTGAGGCGTGTCCCGAAGGACTGGTAAACTCCGGACAGAAGGACGCGGTGGGCGCGAGGGGAGAGTGTTCTCGGAAGAGGCCACAGGGCCCGGGTCCCAGAACTGACTGTGCGGGGCCGGAGCCGAGGGGCGCCGCGCTGACGCTGCAGGCGGACGGCCACGGCAGGGAACGGCATAACTCCAGGTGGGCCTGGGAACGGCACGACTCAGGGTCGAGATGGGAAACGTGCAAAATTAGCCGGTCCCAACACCTTCCCCCCACCAGGGTGTTGGAACGACCGGGCTCTCGCTGAGTCCCTGCCTGCGGTCCCGGCTCGAAACCTTCCTGCGTCCACCTCACGGCTTAGAGGTTATGGAACCCGAACCTCCGAACCACTGTTTTTCCAATTAAAAATGCAAACAAAAAGAATGAGAAACGAATGCAACACGATCTCGGCCACAGAAGGACACACAGTGCTGCTCGGCGCCTGGCGCTCTCACCCCAGCTCCGCAGGTGCCGCCGGCGCCACCGCCCCCGGGGCCCGGCGGCGCCCACACTGCGCGGGAAATCTCCTCCCCGGGGACCTCTGCCCAGGTCCCCTCCCCGGCGTCCCATCCCTGGCCTCCCTCCCCGGCGCCCCCTGCGCGCCGCCCCTCGCCGGGTCCCCTCACCGGGCAATCCCTGCCTGGGTTCCTTCCCCCGCACCCTGTTCCTGGAGACTCCTCTCCAAGGCACACTCCCTGGGGGCCCCCGCCCGCCGCCTCTCCCCGCTATCTCTCCCTAAAGTGCCGTCTCTAGTTTCCCTCCGCAGGATGTCTCCCCGTCGGCCCTTCCCCGGGGATCCCTCCCCGACGACACCTCCCCGGACACCCATGCCTGGCGCCTCTTCCCTGGCGTTCCTTTCCTGGGCCCCGGTCCTCAACTCCCCCTGCCCACCGCCCCTCCTTGGAGTCCCATCCCTGGGGGCCTCCTCCCCACATCTCTCTCCCAGCCGCCCCCTCTCCGGGGTCCCCTTCCAGAGACCCCTCCCGAATAACCCCTGCCCTGCACCCCTTTCCCGCCGCCTCCTCCCCGGGTCGCCTTCCCGGCGTACCTTCCCCAGCTCCCCTTTCCCGGAGACCCCACTCCGGCTCCCCTCATTGGACATCCCTATCAGAGTCCGCTCCCCGGGGACCTCTCCCTGGGCTCCCCTGCCCCGGGACCCCTCCCCAGTGCCCTCCCGCCCAAGCCGCCGGTCCCCGAGCGGCATCCCGGGCGGGCTCGCCCTCCCGGCCCGGCGCGCGCGGCTACCTGGATCTCGTGGATGCGGCTGAAACCGTCCCTGCAGAAGAACTCCACCAGGTTGACGAGGGTGCGCGGCCCCGGCATGGCGGCGAGGCTGCGGGGCCCCTCCGCGCGGTGCCGGGCCCCTTTGTCCTCAGCCCGCGTGCCCGCCGGGAGCCGCGCGCCCTCGGGCTGGGGCCGCCGCGGGGCCCAGCCGCCCAGGAGCCCGCCCCGCGCGGGCGCCGGCCGCAGACGGGCTTGCAGGACCCGCGCCAGCAGAGCCATCGAGGCCTCCGGATTGGTTTGTTTGCTGAAGCAGTTTTTGTTGTTTGGGGGCTGCCCTTCGGGGTTGCTCTTTCCTCCGGGTTAACTCCTTCTAGCGGCGCTTGCAACTCGCGCCGCCTGGGCGTCGGTTTACACAGGCCACTATTAAAGGTTCCCTCCCCTTAGGGCTGGGAAAAAGTCTGTGATTACACTGCAGGAGAATGAGGCTATTACTACTTTTTCTTCGCATCAGATTAATTCATCGTTTAAGCGTTCTTTGAAACCCCAGTTTCAAGGTCAACCCCACCTCCAACCATGGCCAAAAAAGGGGAAAAGTCTACTGGAATTTTAAAAATGATTTCCTTCCTTCAAAATTACTGTTGAAGGTGTGCTAAAGAAATCTTATTGGTCTTTTCTGTATTTTAGAAACAATTCTTTATGACTTCAAGTTAAACTATTGTAATTCAACATTCAGAAAGGAGAATAAAAATGTTAGATGCCTTTGCACATAGTTCACAATATTGTGCTATGGCCACATTATTATTTTGCTGCAAGATTTCGTAATGACAGTGGGATTTCTGTGTTCACTTTCACTGGGGCTCATCACTTGTATTCCGGCACACTGTTGGAAGTATGAGGGGCGAGTGATTTTGCTTTGAGCACGTGGCATTTCTCCGGCCTCTCACGCGCCCTGGTCCTCTGGCACAGTGCTTAAAGAAGTGAACCCACCTCCACGCAGAGGGAGGAGAGGTGAGTTTGCCAGCACAGGCTCAGCACGCAGTATCTAGCCACAGGGAGGAGGTGGCCAGCAAAAGGAAGGCCTTGGCATGGGAACGGCAAGAAGGGTGTCCTTTGGTTTAGAGGAAGGGAACCCACATTCTAAATTAGCAGCTTAACAACTTAAACTCCCCAAACCAAGCACATTATTTAAAGACTTCACACAGTTGGTACTCATGCATCATAAAAATTTTTTAAAAGTCCACAAAGTGTTGTTACTAAACATATATGTTTAAGTTTTAAAGATGGGGTCTTACTATATTGCCCAGGCTGGAATTGGATTCCTAGGCTCAAGCAATCCTCCTTAGTGTTAGGAAGGCCTTGACTCTCCCAATTTTCTAATAACAGTTAAAGATCAACCCTCTGCACTGTCTTTGCTCTCTTTGTCCGAAGCTAGCAGGCACCTCGCTGGGACTCTGTTTTCAGAAACTTCAAAAAGAGCTAAAAGAAAGGAAATGTACCTCTTTCTTCCACATTCACCAGTTCACAGCCTTCAGAATTTGTTTTTACAGCCTAAAGGTGTTCCTGAGAAACTCCCAGACCAGACAGCTGGGGATAAACTCCAGGCCTTTGTTTCCTGCCCAAACCCATATCTCAGGGGCAAAAATCACATCCGCTGGGATAGGCCTGACTGCATTTCAGAGACAACCAAGTCTTCAGGAACAGAAGAAACAAGAAAGAGGGACAACCTGGTGTCTCGAGACTGCCTGCTATTTACTTCACAATAATTACTATTTTTCTCTTTGTTCCCATAAAAGCAGCAAACCATTTGGCCCGCTGCTGGCATCTCCCTTCTCTTTCTTTGGGATGCCACCCCGCTGTCTCCCTGCTCTCCCCCACCTTCTCTCTCTGTCATTCTCTCTGTCCTTCTAAAGGATAAAATAAATTTTACTTTTATATCTTAATCTCTGTATGAGAAACCTTTCTCCACCCTCGCCCTGAACACCTACCAGCCTTTCCCCCCTAACACTTAGCCTCTTGAGAGCTGGGACTATGGGTGTATGCCAAGCCCAGCTAAAGATATTTTATTGGCTTTATTATTATTTTTTTAAAGACAAGGTCTTGCTCTGTCACCCAGGCTGCAGTGCAATGGCACGATCATAGCTCACTGTAACCTGAACTCCTGGGAGTAAGCAATTCTCCCACTCAGCCTCCCCAGTAGTAGGACTACAGGCTGTATCACCACGTCCAGCTAATTTTTTTATTAGTGTTTTATTTTTGGTTAGTAATTTATACCTTTACAACTCTGTTAAATCTACATTGCATTTGATTAATAAGTACTTACCAGCTCTTATTTATAAGGATCCAAAGAGTGAGACATTGAGCCTGCCTTTAAGGAGCTTATAACCTATTTGAAGAATAAGACAGGTCCACAAATACAGACCAGGTTACTCTGTCTCAAAACTGGTACGAAATATGACTGGAATTTGTGGGCAGGAGCGATCCCATCCAGTTAGAGAGTCAGAAGAAACAGGAGCAGAAAGGCCTCCTGCAGGAGGTGGCATTCAGGCAGGGACTGGGGACAGGATGCTCAGCAAGCAGGAGTGGGGACAGTGCGGCTGCAAGGTGAGATGACAAGGCCGATAACCTTGCTCGAGGAGAGCCTGACGAAGGCCGATAACCTTGCTCGAGGAGAGCCTTGCTGAAGTTTCGCAGAAGGTTACTGGTCCCACTGGTCCTCGGGAACAAAGAAGCCATTAAAGGACCACATATGTCAAAATCAGTTCAGTCCGTTCTGGACAGGAAACCGGTAAACATAGATACATGACAATTTAAAATGCAGCTAGTTCTCTATTAAGGCTAATTAAGAAAAAGACTGCTTTAAAGAAAGGAAGGAAGAAGAGAAAAAAACCACAGAGAAACATAACGAGGAAGAAAGACTTAAACAGACGCGGAAGCAAGATTCCAAGGGCTCCCTTGCTCTGTCTTGGGATATCATCTCTGGTATCTCCAAAGTGAGTTTTCGTAATTAGAGGTATGAATAAAGATGTCAGTTCTTGACATTTGTCTCAAGGTCTAATGACATTAAGCAGAAGACTATTTTAGAGTCTTGGTACATTGGTATAAATGATCAGTCTGAAATTCTGCAATAGAACAGTACTATGTTTTCTTATTACTGTTTTGTAGCTAATTAGTATTAGTGGAAAACATGTATAAACCCAGAAAGAGAAAAAATCATTCTGATAGGAAGAATTTCTTTTACTGTAACTAAAAAAAAAAAATTATATAGGCTGCCCGACAAGTACCCACCACTGTTACTGTAACAAGAACATAGTACATGGCTGGATCCTTTCTGGACAGTCCTTGGACGCACAAGTAACTTACTTTAGTTTCTGTCCAGGTTTTTTGTGATGAGTATTGCCTTTGTAATTTAAAAAATTATTTAAAAGTAAATGATTCTCATAGTTGTCAATGGGAAGGAAACAAAGGATAGATTATTATTAGAAGACTTAAACATAAGTAAAAATAACAAAAAAAATTTATTTTTCCAAAATAGGAAAATACTGGGCTTTAGTTTGTTCCTTTCTCCTCCAGTGAGCAAGAGAAACAGAGGTGAGATTCTGACGAAAGGGCACCATTTGTCCCCATCTGACCTTAAACCAGGAGATTTTGTACAGATGTTTTCCCTCAAGAAAACCAGCTTGTTGGCAGTAGGTAGGGAAGCAATGAGCTGCCCTTCCCCAACAACAACAAAAAGAAATAAAGTTGCGACTAAAAGTTAAATGAGGCCTGGCGCGGTGTCTCACGCCTGTAATCCTAACTCTCTGGGAGGCCGAGGCCGGTGGATCGCTCAAGGTCAGGAGCTCGAGACCAGCCTGAGCAAGAGCAAGACCCCATCTCTACTAAAAAGACAAAGAAATTGTCTGGACAACTAAAAATATATAGAAAAGATTAGCTGGGCATGGTGGCACATGAATGTAGTCCCAGCTACTCGGGAGGCTGAGGCAGGAGGATTGCTTGAGCCCAGGAGTTTGAGGTTGCTGTGAGCTAGGCTGCCTGAAACATTTCCCTGAAACTAGTACAATGGGTTTAAATTTAGGCAAATCCTATAACATTTCAGAATATTCTCAATTAAAACCCACAAAAACCTTTCTGATAAAATTAAACAACAGTTAAATTTAAAAAAAAAAAAAAAAAAATTAGCTAGGCATGGTGGCTGTCCTAGCTGCTGGGGAGGCTAAGCCAGGAGGATCCCTTGAGCCCAGGAGTTCGAGGTTATGATTGGGCCACTGCACTCCAGCCTGAGTGACAGAGCAAGACTGTCTCTAAAACAAACAAACAAAAAGGTGGGGGAGAAGGAAGGAAGGAAGAAGAGAAGGAAATGTAAAGGAATGGTAAACACAAATTTCCAGACTATTTGCGGGAGTAGACAATGAGAAGGGAATGAGATCAGGAGTGAGGCACGCATGAACTGCTTCAATATTGCTGGTAATATTTTGGCTTTTAAGTTGAGTCCTGGTTATGAGAGTGTTTGTTTTATTATCAATTTAGTATTATATTTACTTTATTCTTTATACTTTTAATAATATTTAAGAATAATTTACTTTATTCTCTACACTTTTCCTTATTTTAAATTATACTACAAATTCAATATTATACATATTATTTTTTGAGTTTACATATACACATATATATACATACAAAAGAAAAATATATATGAAATAGCACAGAAATAAAAACAGTTTTGAAATGCATCTGAGGGAAAATGACATTCTATACCTAAACAAAGTGGGAATAATGACATTTTAAGACATGCAGAGACTCAGAAAATGTATCATTCACAGAATCTCCCTGAGATAATTACTAGGACATATGCTCCAGGAAGAAGAAAAATAAAAATAGAAGGAAGATTGATTGGGATGTAAGGAGCAATATGAGCAAAAACATTAGTAAATGGCCATTATCAAGTATAAATAAGAGGGGATTAGGACAGTTAAATATCTGGAACAAGATATAGTCAATTCCTCAGTACCTTCCATGGGATTGGTTCCAAGAACTTCCATGAATACCAAAATCCTCAGATGCTTGAATCCCTTATGTGAAATGGCATAGTACTGTATTTGCATATAACCTACACACATCCTCCTGGACACTTTAAACCATCTCTGGTTTACTTAGCATACCTAATACAATGTAAATGCTATATAAATGATTGTTATACTGTATTTTTTATTTGTGTTATTTTTATTGTATCATTATTTTTTATTTTTTCAAATATTTTAGATCCACAGTTGATTGAATCTGCTGATGTGGGACCCGTGGACACAGAAGGTGAACTGTGTTCAGGTGAGATCAATATAATTGATGGAAAAGAGGGAGCAAAGTGAAGTAAAGGGATGTATGTTAAAGAATTTATTTTTTAATGGGAGATGCTATAAGTGTTGATTTTAATTCTATGCGTATTACAAATTTAAAGTTGAAAATACAGTGAATAGAACAGGATCTACAACTTTTCAAGCCACTGTGCCAAAAAAAACAAAGGAAACTCAGTCTAACAAAAGGCAGGGATGAAAACTCACATTGGCTTACTTATAGTGACCTTTTTCTAGCACTTCACAAACTCTCGATTTAATGGTTTGTTCAGAATGTTGCTACCGATTAATAACAATAATAATATATCAATTAAAATAATAGCTGTTTACTGAGTATATATTATCTCCCAAACATCGTATTAAGTGATGCTATGCCATTTTCTCACTTAATCCTTCCAATGACTCCACGTGCTAGATCATATTACAGAAGACAAAACCAGAGCAGAGAGTAAAAAGATTTGCCAAAGATCATGCAGCTAGGAAGAGGCGTGCAGGGGTTCCAATCCAGGTCTGTTTGACACCTGCCTGAGCCTGGATTCTTTACCGTATACTATATGTCTTGTTAACTCCCAACTGAAAGTCAGATTTTATGTGTTCTAGCCTCTTTCCTTCTGAAATATCATCAATTCATCATCTCACACTTGGATTATGTATCATTCTCTCTGTTGCTTTTCTTTCTCTAGTTTTTCTCCCTTATAACACACCGTTACATTCATCTTTAAAATATCATGTCATTTCCCTCAAAATTTTGAACCAAGTCTACCTGTGTTTCAAAAGTCTCCAAAATATATATAGCCACATCCCAATATAATTTGACAACATTATCTATTACTAATACCCTCCTCTCGAGAGCAGTACCCTTAGTCTTCCCCAAGCACCTGATTTTTGTGTTTTTGTTATTTCTGGCCAGTCTTCCCCTACTTCCAGCTTTCTGCTGAAAACTCTGTGGATTTGCCTCTCTCTCCTGTAACATAACTGCTTATTCTGTTTTTCTCTTTTCTAAATTCCTGTTTAATCATCTTTCCCACCTGATTTGGGTGAAGTGTCATCCTTTTCGATTAAGCCAATCATTGTGGAGTTCTATCCCCTTTGTCAGTGATTGGTTTAAGGGTGAAAACGTAACCCAATTCCAGCAGATGCAATGTGAGAGGAATCTGATTTGGGCTTCAGGGAAAGGCATCTTCACTGATAACAGATTCACAAGGATACAGAAAGCTTTTTCTGCCTCTGGATGTTGGTGGCTGAAGATAGAGCTCTTGGACCTCCTAGTTGATCTCTGATCCTGCAGGAAGCAAGTTGACATGAGGATAGATGAGTAGAAAGATGGAAAGAATGGGTTCTCCTACCTTATTTAAGGTAGTAAATATTCTAACCGTTTAAGCCATTTTTAACTGGGTTTATAATCGCACCCAAAAGCTGCAGGGATGACCTGGGAGACTCTCTTTCTTGTATCACGTCTCATCCGTAAGCAAATCATGTTGACCTTGCCTTTAAGAATCTGTTCAGAATTCAGCTACTTTTCATCACCTGCTGCCACACAGGCCCCCAAAAATCATCTCTCTCAGGGATTATTTCCACAGCTTCCTCCCTGCCTTCTCCCTCGTTCCCGTTCAGTTCATTCGCCACACACAGTCCAGAGTGTTCCTTGTAAAAAGTAGGTCAGATGACGTTACATATCCCCTCAATACCATCCGAAGGCTTCTGCTCTCACTCAGAATAAAATCCCAAGTTCCCGTTATGGCCTGCGAGGCTGTGCAGGCCCTAGCCATCAGCCGCCTGTTGGCCCTTTCACTCTCTTTCAGCCACACAGGCCTTCTCGTTTGGCCTTGTGCACATCAAGCATGAAACGCAGAGGGTTTGCACTGACGGTTTCCTCTGCATGAAACTCTCATCCCAAGACATCTGCATGCCTCATGGCCTCCAGACCTTTGCTCAAATGTCTCCTTGTCAGGGAGGCCTTTTCCGAGTGTCCTACCAAAAATAGCACAACCTCCCTGACTCTATCATACTCTATTCCTGTCATCTTTCTTCATCGTGCTTACTGGCTCCTGACATGTTTTGAATTTGCTTATTTCTTTATTGTCTAGAATACAATTATGGTGTCAGCACTGTGATGGCAGTGACTGCCTATTTTATTCACTGCTCTATCCCCTTGAGAAGTGCCTGGCACATAGTAGGTACTCAACAAATACTTATTGGATGAAAAAATTAATGAGGGCATCCTGAGTTATGTGATTTTAAAATTTATGTTTAAAGCAGTCATGGCAAGTATATACAATTTATTAAAATGCATCAAAGTTACCATTATTATCTATGCAATCACGTATGTATATGATCCCTCCATAAAAACAAATCTAAAATATAATAAAACAGTAGTGATGGAAGCCCCAAAGAAACCATTTAATTTTCATGAATATTTGTTTTTTATACTATAAATAGGAGCCTATGATTTTATTATTTTTAAAGATATATTACTGTCTGTTAGCCAGACTTTGCCTCATTTCTGTGAAGTGTAAAAAGGGAACACTAAAGCATCTTATATGCATATATAGACGACTAAGTTAATTATTTTTTCTGTACCCCAGGAGGCTAACATGATGTCTCACAAAGAGCTCAGTAACTATTTGTGGACTTAAACCAAGTGGTAAAAGGGAAAATGAAGAGGGCCAGCAAATGTCCCTGGCAGTCATGGATTGCAGGGTCCTCCCACATCCCTCCTCATTTCCTCCCATGATGACTCAGCAGCATGTGTGCTTGGGAAGAGGACTCTGGGGCCCCAATCCCTGGTCCAAGTCATAGACAACCACTATTGAGCCATGTGACCTTGGGGAAGTCACCCATCCTTTCTGGGAAACCTCATTTTTCTTCTCTGTGAAATTGAAAGAGGATATTCACTATCCTATTCATTCAGTAGGGATATTGTGAGGAATAAGAGCTAAGCACAAGCCCCTAAGCATCTAAAGTGCTAAAGGCATACGAGCTCCTGTTATAATGGGAATTTCCCTTTCTTTTCTTCTTTCTGTGGGTGCAAGAATGCAAGGGTTCTAAAGGCATGCAAGTTGGTGACTTCCTAAGAGACACAGAGGAATGGAGAGGCCTGTTGGTGGGGAGAAGGGAAATGCTCTCTCAATGGAAGCAAGAAAACTGGGTGAGGTGGGAGTGACCCTTGCCGTTTCTCTCAGACCTTGTACTCCTTTGCCTAAACAAATGGCTGGGGCTTGGGTTGAAGATGCCAAGTCTCCCCCAGGTACTACCAGTGGGAGTTTAGTCACGTAGGAGTTAATGGAGGGAGATAAACGAAAACCTTTCTGTGAACACATGCCGCACCTCCCACCACAATCACGTGATTAAACAGATCCTAGATTCCTGTGAGGTGCTGGCATGGGTCGCCCTGTCAGAATTGCCCCAAGGCAGTGCAGAGGCTCGTGGCACCCACAGCAACAGGACCAGGCCCATTCCCAAAGGACTACCTCCTAAAACCAAGGGATCTGCCCAAAGACACATTAGACACTGATCCTGCTCTAACCCAGGAGACCAGAGGAAGAAACTCTGGGCCATTTTAGAAAAACCATTTCATCCCAGCTTCCATTTACCAAGAGGTCAGAATTGTAAGGAGCATACTTTTAAAATCACTAAGAGTTTCTTAATGACTACAAAAAGGATATTTATCTATCCTGGACAAATTTTTCATTTCCCTGGACAAAAAGCTAAAATGTTCAGTTGGAACCCTGACATCTGTGGTGGTCAAGGTTCACTTAGTCCCAGAAAGCCCCTGGGTCTGCACCCCACCACATTTGCCATTCCAACAAATCGAATTTCCCTCCCTTGAACCTCATGTTTAATAACATTCTCCTGGTGCAACACTATAATAATACTGCTTTGCTTATTCTAAGCTTATTAAATGTGGTTTTATACAGAATGTGCAGTTACTTGCATTTTGCTGGATTAAAGTAGATTGGTGGTGATGGGGTGAGCTCTGAGGACTATAAGAGGCAGTGACTGAGACCTGAGAGTCCTAGATAAAGTAGATCAGATTCTGATTTTACACAAGGCACTGCACAGACTGCTGAGAGCTGCCCTTGGCCTTAGAGTCGAGTACTGCAGTCCTCAGCCCAGACACTGGCCAGGATCACAGTCTATTATAGCAGTACGGCTGGAGAGCTTTAAAAAAATCTGCGGTACCTTTTTTCTGGGGTTGAAACCATTTTTAGAAAGGTTTTGCTTCAGAGTTTTGAATATATTTAGAATCACATAAAGGCCTTACATAGACCCTTTGGTTACATGAAAAAATATCTCTGGTGGCAGCCCATGGGAAGAGGCGGCATCAATAACTCACACTCACATAGAGCAGCATTTGGAAACAGTTTTGTCTTCTGGGTTGTCTGGTTTGGTTTTGGTTTTGTCTTTTGCTTTTAATATTTACATTTTTCAATTTGGTTTTCATTTTTTATTTAAGACTCATTTTGGGGAGGAGGGAATTTTTCATTTTGTTTTGATCCCTTGCTTTTTTAAGAATGTACTTTATCCTAGTTCTTCAGAATGTCTGTAGTTCTTCACGATGAAATTTTTATGAATATTATTTTAAAGCAGAGGAGCAGTGAAGGAGAGTTCAGAGATGTTTGTTTATTACAATCTCTTTTGCGTTTCAGGTTATGCAACTCACTTTTCGATGTCATAGAAGCATTTTGCTCCCCAAAAATGTTATCATAGGCACTATATGCATATAGACAATATATATGGCATAATAGTTTTGCAATATTAGCTCAATTTATCCCCTTCAAGATATTCTCTCCATTTCAAGGAGATCCTATTTTCATTGCCAAATGTGTGAATGTGTGTGTTTGAGGAAGTGGGGAGGAGGGAGAGGAGTATCACAGAATAGAAAGCTGGCCAAAAAGAAAACAAAAATCTCTTTGCTTCTGGGCAGAGTCCCAGGGTGGCAGGAGAAAGACTCAGATAGGGAAAGAGTGTGTGGGCTTTTAGGTACATGGGCCATAGGCAGCTTTACAGAAATTTCTGTGACTCATGTGACAAGACAGCAATAGAAATATTTCTGCATCCTGAACTGTGATCTAGTGTGATCTGGCTTCTGGTGGTCCTGAAAGCTCCATCCAGACATGGAGAAAGCATCTCAGTGGTGACCTGCATGGACCAGATTGCACCTTCTCACATGCCCCTTGGCATTACGAAGGTCCCCACTCTGAGACCCAGTCTTTAGAAGGTTTGGGGGAGGTGGAGGGGAAGCAATGGATTGACAAGGTTAAAGTGCTGCTATCCAAGTGGAATTAGAGGTTAAGCTGAATAACTGAAGCCAAATATAGTTACATTTTTGCAGAATTGAATTTGTGGCCTGAGGTTTATACCCACTGTATGCACCTTGATTTTTTCAATGAATATATTTTTGAAATAATTTCCCTTAAAATAAGTTGTATTTTAAATGTATATAAAATTAAATCATATGTTCCATATCAAAAAAAAAATGGCAGGAACCTTTTTTTCCTCATTCTATACTGTTTCTAGCACAAGAATAGTGCCTGACACATAATAGTGCTCAATAATTACTAAATTAATAAATAAACTAGATATTTAAAGAAACCGTTTCATTAAAGTGAATATATCTTGTAAAGAAAATAATCACTCGCAAATTTATTTAATTTGAATATTCTGCATTAGATTTTCTTGAAGAGATGCATGCCTATATAAAGGAGTTTCATTTTTAAATATAACAATGAGTAGCTTATGGTAATACATGAACTGGGAGAAAGTACTTGAAAAACATACAACTATAATGTAAATATAACGTTACAACAATAAAAGTAGTATAAACCCTTCCAATAAATGCATCTTTGGAATTTGTAAGATTTTGATTTGGAGTATTTTTGACTTGATTGATTGGAGAAAAGCTAAGAGTTAGAGTAGAGTAGATGGTTTGGGGAATGTTTCCAGGAAAAGACCTTAGAACAGAGAAAGAAAAGAATTTGGGGACAGCAGAGCCTGGAGCGGTCAACATTTCCAAGATGAATTTTTGTAAACATGAAGTAGTATCATATTGGTTATAGTACTACCGATACTTACTTGGACATTGTGCTAAGTCCATTACAGTCATTAGAGTAAGTACTGTTATTAGCCCCAAAGAGAGGTTGAGGGACTTACTCAGGGTCACACCGCTAGTCGGCAATAAAGCCAGGACCCCGACCTAGGCCATCTTACTCCAGAACCCATATTAACCTTATATAGTGGCTTATATATTCAACTATAACCCTATATATTGGTAACATTCTCATTTTAACTCAAAATCATGCTATAAAAGTACATCTCACTGGCTCCAAATAATAAGCTTAGTATTATCAATTGAGATCTGGAATGACATCCAGTGAACAACATACATTTTTCAGCTGTATCAGCTCACCGGAGCTGACTATGCACATCTCTTCCCATTCAGTAATGGCATGATAGTAGCTTGAAATTACCCATAGTGGGAGCACATACCACAGAAATCAGCAAATGCTAGAAATCAGGGCTTCTCAAGAAAAATTCTTTCAGAGAGCTGGTTGTTAAACATTTACCAGCACACCGATGGGCTTACGTCCACTTCTGTCCCAATTTAATATATATTCTTCTTTTATAAAAATTATCCTGAACTCCCAAGTAGGAAAGTTAGTGATTAACATTGATAAAATATTGATGTCAGGTTATAACCACTGTTTTTCACTTCAGGATTACTTTTAATTAATGAAGATTCAAAGAAATTAAGGAGATGACACTGACTAGTTTGTTCACAAATAAGTTGGACATCTCATGCCGGATCCCATGCACCCCCACCTCCTCCATCCACACTGCAGACAAGATCTGACACTTTTGGCAGCTTGGTCTTTAGCAGCCTCTTGATTCGGCGTCTTCTATTCATCCATCATGTATGTGGAGGCCTTTACTAACAATGTCGAAAGGAAGTGTCAGCAATGTCACCTCATTTGGAGAGATGATGGAAAGCTGCACAGGAGTCTCTGTGCTTTCATATCTCAGGATAGAGGAGAAAGTAGATATTGTAGGATACATGCAGCTTTTAAGGACTGTTGATTTAGTAGAATAATGGAGTCGAATATTTCCTAAGAATACCTGTTCCTTAAAAGAGAAAAGCTGACCCAACCAATAGAAAGAAGACTTTAGTGAATAAGACAGGTCAGTAGGGTCCCTAAAAGTTAAAAATGCTCCTGAATTGTGACTATTACAAGAATTGATTTATAGTTTGCTGAATTGACAAGATATCTTTAACCATTTGTAAGTTCATTACTATTTTATCATCTCAATCTCTTTTAATCAAACAGTAAAACGAGGGCTTTATCCTTAGCCTATGCAGTTTCATACAATTTTAGTCATTTTTGAAAGAACATCTAGATCTACAAATTCAAGGATGGTAATATTCTGAACAGGGCGAGCTCTCATAACAGACAGAAGGAGTGGCCACTGCCCAGTGGTCCTGAGACCCGGTCATCTTGCTGAAAACATACATGAATTCAAGCATCTTTCTTATTCCCCCAGATTTGACTGTCAAGAAGGCAGTAAATTTATGTTTGACTTAGTTGGGCAAGAAAACATTTAGTACACATTCTACAGTTTGGCTCAGAGAAAACTGAATTCCATCTGAATGCCATCTGTCATCCTGTGGAAAACAGATGAAGATGCAGGTTGAGCTCCTAAAGTCAATCTGAAAATTGGTGAGAGATACTGCGTGTAGAAGTGGTTGAACAAATTATTTGTTTGTCTTTGGGACTTTAGTCATACGTTCTAATAATTAGCCTTATATGGCATTACTATGTGCCTAGCATTGCTCTATGTGCTTTACATTCATTAACAAAATCAATTTTCAAATCACCTATGAGATAAATGCTTTAAGTATCCCAATTTTACTGATGAGGAAACTGAAATTCAGAGAGGCAAAGTAACTTTGCTGCAGGTCAGCATTATTAAGGATGCAGTAGGCTTGTAGAAGTTGAACTCCCATAATTGGCTCCAGAGTCCATACTAACTTCTATTTTTATTATCTAAGTCAGGCAGTCATAAGTACAGGTGACTGTTAATAATAAATGCATTCCTGAGGATTAGAGTAGACTTTAGACATGTCTGGTCTATATGTGCCTTGTGTTTGTTTTCCTAATTTGTGGTTAAAGTCTCTGCTTATTCTTTTCTAGTAACAGGGAATTTCCACTCCAGGGAGTATTAATAGTTAATTGACTAGTTAGGAATTTTTTTTTTAATTTCAGAATATTACAGGGGTACAAACATTTTGGTTACATAGATTGCTTTTGTACCATACAATTGATCAGCACTTACATGCACATATGAAAATAACTTGTGGAAATTTTTAATTGATAGAAAATTCTTCCTTTAAGACAAAAATCTTCTACCTCCCTAAACCCTCTAGGGACCAGAATTCTGCTCCCTGAAGCAAAACCAGATTGGCTTCTACCCTTCCAAGTGTCAGCCTGGAAGGGCCTACTAATGAGAGACAGCTCTCACATCTCCCTGTGGTCACCTGCTTTAGAGGGTAAACATCCCCAGTATTCTTACAGTTCTTTTTACATTGTGTTAAGATATTTTGCCATTTTCTAGTCTCTCTCTTAAAATGAGAATCCTTGAACAGGATGCAAATTTGACTAGGAGGACAATGATCTTCTTCAGCTGGGTGCTATTTTTCTATTTGTATAGCCGAATGCATGGATTTCAATCAGTCTTATCATATTTTTTGGTCACATTGAGATTTAAGTCCACTTACATCTTTAGGGCTTTTTCATATGGGTTGCCATGAAAGCTTATATCCGTCCTGTATCTGGTCTGGTTTTTCATTTTAGTCCACAATGCAGGATGTTACATTTATCCCTGTTAAAATTTGTTTTAATAGTTTTGGCTGTCATTGTGCTCTGTCAAAACTTTTTCAAGTCTTAGAATTTCACAGACACTGCAGAGTTGAAAGTTTAAGGTTTATGTATGGGCCTTATGAGACCAAAATGAGTCAAGGGAAGGGGACAGCACAGGTGAAGATGAGCCTGCAGGGACTGGCTTACCCCAACAGGGATATGTTTTGGTGCATTGCTGGGACTCTTGGGAAGGATCAGAATTGAAGCCAGGAATAACGTGAAAGCATTCATCATTTTCAAGAGTCTTAATAGGAGCAGGGAAAACGGTGACTTGGAGAATGGAAAGGCAGTGTTGAGCCTAGTCTGTTTTTCTTCCAAAAGTACCTGTTAAGTGCAATGATGAGAAATTTGCTTGTTAAGAGAAGCTATCTGATACTAGAAAATCAGAATCTACCATTTACCATATTTCTTAATTCTTTCTTATATTGGACTCATTCGCAATCTTAGAGTCTTGTTTCTATGTCTTTTATATTATAGATATTATCGAGAACTACAAGGACACCCTCTTAGGTAATCTTTTTCACCATCTGGGTTTTCTAACAGAAGGAAATAATCTCTGGACTCATCATATTAGTGCATAATCACAGTAATTGAATGGCAATTCCTGGGACAGTTTTTCTTTTTCCTTTTGAGAAACATACCTTTTTTAAAGCAGAAGGAAAAGAATTTGTTCAATGTTTTCAGGGTCCCTCACTAAATACACCCCTATACATGCACATTGACAATCAGGATACTGGTCCTGAGACTCCGGGAGTCATGCTCTCCCAAGCCTCTTTCTGCTCCGTGCTGACACCTTCTGCATCTGTCTTGGACCACCCACAGAGCTCATTAATACTCATAGCCAAAGGGTAATGAGATTGGGAAAGGAAAAATTGTCTCTTACTCATCTTAAATGTGCTATAACTTTAATCTTTTATGTATATTAAAATTCATCATACAGCAGAGTTAAATCAGTAATATTGCTCTCTCAACAACAGCTCAATAATTAATTTTCTACTGCTGAGAGTAAATGTTAAAGAATCAATTCTTATTTACACTTAATTTTTTCCAACAACATATTAACCTTATAATGCCAAAAACTTAAGGAGAATAATGTAGCAGTGGAAGCAGCAGAATCATAGAATCTCAGAATTGGAAGAGACCATAGAGATTATCTAGCACGATGTTCTCCCCAACACAGGAAAAACCAAGGCCAGGAAAGGTGAAATGACTTGCATAAAGTCACAAAGAATGTTTGTGTTAATCTTTGAAAAAGTCAATAGAGGTAAAATGTCATTGTTTCTCAATGTTGGCAATATTGAAATTTTGGACCTGACGATTCTTTGTTGTGGCAGGGGGTCTGTCCTGTGCATTGTGAAATATTTAGCAGCATCCCTGGCCTCTACCCACTAGAGGCCAGTAGCCTCCCTGCAAAGTCATGACAATCAAAAATGTCTCGAGACATTTGTCAAATGCCTCTTGGAGAGGGGAGCAAAATTGCTCCCTGTTGAGAGACACTGGACTTGGCATTATTTAAAGAGCAAAGTTATAGGCCTTATTCCAAGGTAACATAAGAGGCTAAGGATTGTATTAATATTAATATTATGAGGTTCACAGAATTCTTTGCTACTGGAAATTGTTCACATGAGCTTTTATGCAACTGTAGCCCACACAGTGATGGACATGAAATAGTTAAATGGCAACACCCTTGCACTATATGTTACTAGGACATAAAGCATCGTTCTGCTGCCTCCCAGAGAGGAAAATCCATTCTCAGCTTGCATCCCCACAAGAAAGTAAAGCTTCTTGGCCTAATGGGATTTAAAACCTCACCTGTATACACCTGTACTTCCCAGGGCCCATGGAATATGCTGGTTGTAGCAAAAAGAATATAGCTGACACATGGTTAGAGGATGTTGTCTGATCAGAGAGCTAGATATGGAGTCCTGCACATTATTTAACCATTAGTGAAGAAGGAAATTTGCATTTCACTGAGTGTTTTGAAAGAATCTGAAGACTTCTGTTGACCTCAGTTAACAGAAAGTCAGAAGGAACCCAAAGACTTCATTTTGAGCAAGGGTATAAGCAGTGATTGAGAGCAGAGGACTGAAGGAAGAAGCAAATATCTTATTGTGGATACTATGGGGTATGTAATGCAAAGGGACGCACACACCAGATGAGAAGCGAGACCTTTCTCTCAGCCCTGATGTCCAGTGACTACAACCCGTTGCTTAGTAAGGAGGAGCCACTGATTGCTGAAAGAACCCCTGCAGCTGACCTTGGTGCTTATGTCCCTCCCCTGGGCCTGCCTTTGATAGAAGGTGGCAGCTGCAGTGGACAGTTCATTCTCCCTGTCATGTTATGCCCCATGACCTTGTCTGTAGGAGGTGGTTTTCTCCTCCCTCGTGCAAGCATAAGCCCCAGAGTTTGGGGGTCTTAATGACCTTGGAGGCAACCCTCAAAAATTAGGGGAGGCAGCCAGTGAATACATGTTCCAAACTCCTGTCTTCAAGTGGACAATTCTGGAAGACATTCTACCGATTTCCCAGTGGGATCAAGTCTCTTCCTGCTCACAGCAGTGACCTCTGTAACGTGCCACCTACATTGGGTTTCCTTCTTCCCTGTCTCATTCTCTTGCTCCTCACTCCTGCTTCTTGCAATCACCTCCCAAATAAACAAACTGATCCAGAGTTCTTGCCTTGGGCTCTGCTTTCAGAGGAACACAGACTATAGAACCCCACTGTATAGTATTCATATTCATTATAAATATTTGAATCCAAATTAACTACATGGTAAAATGTATCTGATTCTCACTCCAGAGTTTGAGTTCATTTATTCTCAATAGCCATTTTGTCATCCCCACATAGCACTGAATTTAAGAACTTCTTTTCTTTTTTACACATAAACAATATATTTTAATTTTCAGATCTCTTTCCTACCTCTTCCTACACTACCCTCCCTTATAAAACAAAAAGGAAACAGGTAACTTGTAACATTTATAAAACCAATTTCACAGAATATCTACATAGGAATTAGGAACAGTTTCTGATACATTCGGTTACACTAACAGTTTGGTATGGTTTAAGGTCAGTAATTTTTACTAACAAATACTTTTTTTCTGTCCACTACAATTCCTTAAGACAGGACGAGGCTCAGCAGAAATATTCATTAGGTTATACACATTCTTTTGTCTTCTTAAAGTTGCTATATATTTATAGAGTTTGTGATTCCATCACTGCTTCAATTTTTTTGATGCCATTTTGTATATAGCATTTAATTATAGAGAATAGGTCTGTTTTGTGATTCCCTGCCAATCAACCAGGACCACATATATAATAGATTTCACTTTATCGCAGGGTATATGAAAAGATTTAATGGTCTTATGCATTTTATTTTGTGTATGTCAATTTCTAAATTTGACTCACTTAAATAAACCCAGAAAGACTCATGTATAAGGACACATATTCTTCTTTGTTCAGCTAGAAGAAAATCCAAAGCCAATCTACTTAGAAAAATAATGCTGCTAAAACTTTTAACTTCAGATTGTATTCATATGAGGCTAAGATCTTCTGTAAGAAGTTTCTTTAAAATTAGAAGCATTCCTGAGAAGTTTGCAATGGATGCGGAAAGTGCATAAACTTCTGCTCCAGGAAATATTATACAGATGAAATAGTTTAATCCATTAGTAGTTAATACTGAAAGCATAAATGCTCTCAATCCCTTCCCATTATCTTTTGGAATGTATTATACATTTTGCTCTTGACAAAAGTCTGAGTACCAAGATTCAGGAAATACATTCCCTGTATACAGGTGTCTCTTTAATCCCTAGGGATGATCTTATAGGCCAATTTAGCCAGAGACAGCCTGGTGGAAGCCTATGATACAGAATGTTCATACTATAATTGCTGGTACAGAGTACCTAAATAGGTTTAGAGTAGTGTAAACTGGGTTTGAAACTGCACTCCCCCACAAAAAATAAGAACCCCTAAAAGGTGTCATATGTAGGCATAATCTATATAACATCTGGGATTTTATATCCATATTAAGTCCATATTCCCACTATTTTCCTTGTGTAGTTACTCAATTTAATTCACTTCTCTAGAAATGAATGTCAGAGAAGAGTATGCTCAGAAAGGTATTGGAGGTAGCCAACTTCTTGCTTTCCACAATGGCTGTTTTGAAAGTCAGGTAACAAAAGGGGTGGCCGGTCAACTTTTTCCTTCCTATATCTTCATTTAGCTAGATATCTAGTTAAAATCTGTTCAGAAAGGCAAAGTAAATTGAGGTGGATAGGGTAAGTCGGGTGTGGATAATGAGTGAGTGTGGATAATGTTCAACTTATCTTTTGCAATATGGTCTCTTTTGACTAATTCACCATTGAAGTTCTCATTTTATCTGCAGGGTTTGTCAAATGGTAGGCTCACAATGCACATTCTCTATAGTTGAGTTATAGGACCCTTGGGTATATATAATCAGCACTTGGCAGCACTTTGGCTTGCCAGGGCATGGCATAGCTTAGTTGAGAAGGTGTTGGTTTCCCCACTGTGGGCTGCATAATGATTAACTTTGTATCCCTTTCTCAACTAGCAACATCAGAGATATCAGAGCAAATGGTGGATCTTTACAGTGATACAGTTAGCAGTTTTTTAACTGCTTTTTGAAAGTTAATGTAAGAATAAATCATGTGGGCCAGGCATGCCAGCTCACACTTGTGATCCCAGAACTTTGGGAAGCTGCAGCAGGAGAGTGGCTTGAGGCCAGGAGTTCCAGACTCGCCTGAACAACATAGCAAGAACCCCACTGTACAAAAAAAAAATTTTTTTTAAATAAGCCAGACATGGTGGTGCCCTCCTATAGTCCTAGTTACTCAGAAGACTGAGGCAGAAGGATTGCTTGAGCCCAGAAGTTTGAGGTTGCAGCAAGACATCATGCTGCTACACTCTAGCCTGGGTGACAGGGAAAGTCCCTATCTCAAAA
>CAUYSK010012364.1:0-15261 GCA_963575035.1 Avahi laniger
CATTTCCCTGATGGTTAGAGATGTTGAGCATTTTTCATATGCTTGTTGGCCATTACTCAGCCACAAAAAACTAGTTAGAGCGGGAGCCCATTCTACTAAGTGAAGTATCCCAAGAATGGAAAAACGAGCACCACATGTACTAACCATCAGATTGGTATTAACTGATCAATCTTATGTGCACATATAACATTCACTGGGTGTTGGGAAGGTGGGAGAGGGGAGGAGGGGATGGGAATATTCACACCCAATGGGTGCGGTGCACACCATCTGGGAATGGACACGCTTGAAGCTCTGACTCAGGTAGGGCAAAGGCAATATACATAACCTAAACATTTGTACCCCCATAATATGCTGAAATAAAAAAAAGTAAAAAAATTTACTCATTTTTAAAAATCGCTTTATAAGATGGTTTGGTAATATATACACAGTATTTAATTTTCAGATTTCTACTATATTCTTACTTATCAATAATAAAACTCTTAATGAGCCTGTACTTAAGAATCATCATCAGGCAAATCTATTATTACTAAAAAGCTACTGATACTTCATATACCCTCTGAAAAATGATCTCATTTAAATATAAATTATTTCATCTATGTCTTTACATTTTGTTTTAGTTGTAATTTTGAAAGCTGCTATCTAATTCTAAATATAGTTTTTGTTTTTATAATGAAGAAATCTATTTAACTAGCAGAATGGTGAAAATGTTCTTTATAGTAGTTAATAACCTCTGCAGGAAACATTAATCAGCGTAATGCATATGTGAATCTGAATAAAATCTTTAAATAATTTTCAAGGATAATTGGTTTTATGAAAGGAATTTGAGAATATTATATACCCTTAGGACATTTTTGTCTTACACAAATAACAGAGTATTAAATGTAATACTTTTAATGCAACTTTTTCTGCCATCCCTTTCTTGAAATGGTAGTATTAGAAAATGAGAGTCAAAAGACCTCAGTTAATGTCTTATAACCAGCCGAGCTGTCTAAAGCAGATTAACCTCTTCGGAACTCAATTTTCTCAATTTTTTTTAAATAGAAAAAATAATCATGCATATTTTAATGGCACTGTGAGGATTAAGTAGCATAATTTATGTGAAAATGCTCTGTAAAACTCTTTTACAAATGTTACAGATTATAATCACCCTGTGAAGTTTCATAAGGCATTTTGGCTTTTGGGAAGATAAGGGGTTCCTTATCTTTCCGCAACAATCATTGTTATCTCAGTGGTGTCCTAATTTATTATGCTTTTTGCAAAGCCAGAGTCAGTTCACATACATTGTTGATTTTATCCTCAGTTTTCCCATCTGTCTAATAGAGTGGATTTTACTTTCCTTATTTTATAAAAGAAGAGACAAAAAAAAAAAAACAAAACTGTTAAGGAACAGTTCCGCTATCTCAATTAGAGTCAATGTTAAGACTTGGACACTGGGACTTCTGCCTTTTTTTCTCAAGGTCACTTGTCCATGGGAGCTAGCAGTCTTTGCTAGCGTCCCCCTCCAAATGATTTCCTAGGTGCAGAGTTAAGGAAAAGAGAAAGCAGGGATGTGACTATTTGCTTTGTGGTTGTGAGGAAATGTCTTTTCTGGGACACAGGCTAGCCAGAGGCAGAAAGGCAGGAGCTCCTCGGCACTGGCCACCCTCTGTCCCCTGGTGAGTCTGAGGCATCACTCGTGTGGCCAGGCCCAGGAGAGCCTGCATAGAATGATTGTGCATGTCCTTCCAAACTCTTAAGATAAAGTCAGTTAAAAGGAATATGTGGCAGCACACTTCTGATAAGAATCTCTCTATGTCACAATGTCACCATTAGCAGCACACACTTATTAGGTACTTTGAGGGACGCTCAGTAAGCTGAGAGGACACAGGTGGCCTCTACCCTGCTGTGTGAGCTCGGCAGCTCAGGCACAGGACCAAAGAAGAATCACCGGATTTGATCCTGGGTTTGGAATCTTCAGGAATGTTGCTGCAAAGTTACAAAAGGCAGGAGGTTAAGGGCAGTGTCACTAGAGTGGCTGAAGCAGGGATCTAGGTCAGTATTGAGTATAGGAAGAGGGCAGAAGTCCCAGTATTTCCAAGAGTAGGGTTTTATAGGTGGAAGCACAGGAGGAGGTCATCCGGTAGGGATAAAGAGACGGAGATATTGTTCTTGGTGCAATGAGTTTATGGGGTGCAGAGGCATTTGAGGTCATCAGATCACAGACGACTAGAGTGTCAGGTTAAGGAAATCACTTCACCTGCTGCTTCATTTTACCAGAACATAAATATCAGAAAAATGTTCTTATATTCCTTTGAAAACACTTCTGATCATGTCTTGTCACTCGGTGGGTTAGCAAGAGGGAGATCCCTCCCAAATAAAGCCATCCTACCTGTCGGCACCCTCACGACGACTTTTGCCAGCGGGAAAGGCAGGATGTCCTGGGTTTTCCATTTGGTGATGAGTCATGGTGCTTGCTTCGGGTAAATTTAAAATGTCACGAATACCTGGCATAAACTCATTTCCATTTCTACTGAGAATTTTTCTTCCTAAACCTTCAAATGTGCTAGCTCATTTGTCTGATTTAACAAATTGCCTCATTAGTGATTCTATAATGGGAGCACTTACTAATGCTGCCTTTTTCATCCAGGTGCTAAGACATCTTCGTTGTCACGGCACTGATGAGAGTCAGATAGTAACAATGGTGTCCTTTGTTTTTGTGAGAGATGAAACTGAAATGAAACACTTCCCATGATGTCGCTAGGTAACAGAACATATCCAGAATTTTTCACTCCATGGGCAGATTCTTTGTTTCCTCCTAGTCATAGATTTCAGTTATCCATGGAGACAGTAGCACTTGGTGAAGATTCTGGACACGAGGGGTCTTGTGTCTACCACACAGCGAATGTAGCTCTTTGGCAAGCCAACTTTGCTGGTTTCTGCTTCAGTTATATTATTAATAAAATGAAGAATTTTAAAAGAATTTCCAGGGGATTTCCCTTTATTACTCACTCAGCAAACATTTATTAAATGCCTACTATGTGTCAGACATAGTGCTAATTCCTGGGGATATGAAGATGAGAAAATGACAGTCTTTGACTTCAAAATGTCTAGTGTTTAGTAGGGGAATAGACAAATCATCCCACAACTGCTATGTGGTATAGTTAGTGACATGATGGGATGAAGCTCAGGGCATGATGGGAACATAAAATCAAGGCACCAAAAAATTGAGGTTACTTTCTCATTGTATGACGATCCTGTCTGGCAAGTATGAGTTCATACTGCTGGACTGGATTATCTATCAGGACACTGCACCATTCAACATCCCCGCCATGAAATAAAATCAAGTACGGCAGATATGCTAAAAGGAATAAAAATCATTGAGAGCAGCACAAAGTTAAAAAATAAAAAACAGCAAACCCAACAACTTTTTAATTCACACAGGCAGCAAAACTTAGTGGTCAAGAACGTATATTTTCTAAAAAGATACATTACGTGGGTTTAAATCCAAGCTCTGCCTTATTAACTCGATCATTTAAGCCAGTTCTTCTGCACCTTGTTTTCATACCTATAAGCTAGAGAAGACAATTGACCTATTCCGAGGTGTGCTGGGAGTATTAAATGAGACAACAAAGGCTAGATGTTTTATAGGCAATTTATACACTTCATTTACTTTTTTAGTTTATAAGATTTCAACATCTTCTTGTAGGCTCTCGAAGGAAAACAAAATAGCTTTTTATATTTAATTTCAGTTCTCTTTAACACACATTGCTGGGAATTCTATCTCATTTCTCTCTATTTGCCAGTGGGAACCCTGAGTTGATATGATGTAGGGTTGGCTATGAGAGTCGTGGTGTTAATAATATCAACATTGGTTTAAAATGAGAAAGGCAGGTAGGCTCTTAACCAGATAGTATGACAAAGAGCTTCTGTACATGGTAAAATTTGTCACAGAAGCTCTAAACAGGGGATCACATTGCTGTTAATAATTCCTCCCACCCCATCATACAGATCAAAGTGTTTCCCTTCCTTGGATTGCGTAGGTGGCATTCCCACTGTCAGATTTTTTGTGACACACATTCTGTCAGCTGAGTGAAGTACAACAGCTATTTTCCTAGGGAAAGGAAATCCCAAGGACCAACTGCATAAACATGGGAATGTACAGAGATTTAATCCAATTTGGGACTACCTTCAAACCATTAGGTTCTTCCAGCTATACCTCTGTTTCACTTTAAAGCCAAGCAGCTCCCTCTCTGGCCCACCCATGGAGAAGTTCTATTCTTTTGTATTAAGCTGTAGATGAGACACCTACATCCCAACTGAAAAGTGCTTCTCTGCATATGCTTTGAACTTGATCTTCCAGGTCTGTCCTTTCCAGGGTCCCATCTATGCTCTTTCTAGCTACAGCTCCCTACCCAAAGGTGCACCCTAAAACGGAGGACTTTCTTTTTCTATAAATAGCTTTCTCTTTTTCATCATCCTTGCTGCTCTCCCTATCTCAGAATAGCAGCTTTTACAAACCAATGATGAAATTCATTTTAAGGATGAGGAAACTGAATCCCAGAGTTTGTGAATACTGGGCCTCTTCTCATAGCTCCAGATTCAGTGTCCCATGCTTTCTCCACCACCTGACTCTGACTGTAGTTATCTGACATTCTCTCTCTCATGAAGTCTAAAACTTTTCTGAAATTTTTGCTTGAGTTAATAATTCTCTTTAAAAAGAATGAGAAGTCAAAATTCACACTAAAAGCAGAAGTAAAGGGTGATAGCCCTACCAGATATCAAGATACTTATTATAATATAAAACTACTGGGAAAATTGGATTCCATCTGAATAAAATGTAAACTTAGATTTCTACTTCAGACAATGTATATGAATGAATTCCAAGTGCATTAAAGACACAGATGTGAAAAGTAAAATCTTTAAATTTATAGGTGTTGGAGAATATCTCTCTGACCTTAAGCTGGAAAAAGGGTTTTTAAAAAAATACCCAAATAGAAAGATGAATAAATTCAAATATTAAAATTTAAAACTTCTCCATGACAAAAGACATCATAGATACAGGTCAAAGTCAAACTATAAACTGGCAGAACGTATTTCTACACATAAACCTCATGAAGGATTAATTATCAGATTATATATTTTTTAAAATTCCTAAGCATCAATATGAAATAGACTCAAATAACCCAATAGGAAAATTAACAAAATATATGAATGGCCAACTCACAAAAAAGAAAACATAAAGGCCAATAAACATATGAAAAGTTGATCAAACTTGCTATTAAGTAGAGAAATGCAAATTAAAACCACAATAAAATAAAATCTCACATCCTTCAGATTGGTAAAATTTTAAGACTCTGATAATCCCAAGAGTTGGCAGAGATGTGGAGCAACTTACATATGACAAGTGGAGCCTAAATGGGCACAACCAACATTGGACAGCAGTTTGGCAACATTTAGCTAAGCTGAAGATACACAACTTGACAATTATATTCTTAAGACTATACCTTGAGAAATTCTTGCACATTACACAAGAAAACATACACAAATGCAGTGGGATTGTTTGTATGGTAAAAAGTAGGAACTTACCTATAAAAGACTATTAATAGAAGAACAGCTCATTACATTATGACGTCTTCGTAGACTAGAATATTGTAAAGCAATGAAAATGAATGAAGTAGAGGTAATTAAATCAACATAAATAAATTCCCTAAACATAATGCTGAGTGGAAAAAAGCCGTTTTCAAAATACCTGATAGCATTTACATAGAGTTTAAAAGTATAAAATAATGTTTTTGATATGTACATATATAATTATAAAGAAACCTTTCATAAAGAAATATTCTGAAACATTAAATATTCAAATTAAAGTTAATTTTCTGGGAAATGGGATGGGGTCTTAGAGTGTCACATAGGTGGTGGTCTCAACAGTGTTGGTAGCACTTTAAAATAGAATTATGGGTGTATCTGGAATTTATCATAATAACTTTTTTAATTAGAGGTAAGACATATAAGCATGAATAACTTTTACTGTATTTGGTAATGTGCTGTTTTTACAAGTATTATTTCACTCAATTCTCATAGTAATTCCTCTTCTAATTTCATGTTTACAAGGAAAACATTCTATTTATGTTTTCAAATACATTCCATGTTGCTAGTGTTAGAATAAAATATCAGTGTATCAGGCAATCAGAGTCTTCGATTCCAGTCTAGCCCCTGACGTTGACTAGTTCTGTGGCCTTGAGCAAGTCACTTAACCTCTTCAGGCCTTTGATTCTCAATTTATAAAATGAGAAGGTTGAACTAGATTAGTACTTAGACCCCTTTTGTGATTGTTTTGTGATTTAGATTATTGATCTTAATTAATTGTATCATCTTCTAGAAATATTTTATTAAAACAATTAAACCAAAACAGAAATTACAGGAAACTTTCAGATGAGACTAGTAACTTGCAGTATCAAAGAACTGGCCTGAGTATTAGAATGAGTGTATACTCTGATAAAATATGACTATTGTAAAATATGTTAAAAAAAGATTCTTCTTAAATACAAAGTAGCAAATCTACTCCTACACAAACTGACTCAGATTCTAATTAGGCAGATTTTGTTGTGTCAGATTCTTTTTACTGCACTGCATTATTACACTAAAAAACTGAATTAATTGGTACTATACTTTGAGAATTGGTCACTATGGTTATCCTATTTTAAATGGAAATGGAATTGGAACTCTATTAACATGACCCCACCATGGCAAAGCAAGAAATCTCCATGTAATGTCCTTAATAAAAATGACCATCTAGTCTCTCCCTGAAGTTATTTCTTGTTGCATTTTCTATTTCGTTCCTTTTATTAATATGCAATTTTGTGACACAGTGGTAGAGTCTATGATTGCGTAGCTCTTCAGAAATAGTCATGAGGAATATGTCTGTCTGTCTATAGAATCTTACTAGTTGTCTAGAAACAAAATGCCTGTGTCCTGGTTACCAAGAGAAAAGCACTCATAGATTCTTGCTCAATAGCCCCCTTTCTTTTAGATTTCCAGTATGCCTCAGAAATGGCTATTAATATATTATCACCCCAAATAGGACAGCTGCAAGACAATTTAGTAGATTATAGTTTCCTTACCTTTCAGTCCAGTCCAGTCTTCCTGAAAACACACTCTTAGCCTTGAAGGGATGCTGAGAAAGGAATCAAAGTAGTAATATAAGAAACTAACATTCACTGAGCACTGATTTCCTTTGCACAATATGAAGCACTTTTGCCTTCTGTTGCATTCATTAAAGCATCTCAATAACACATCCAAGGAAGTAGTCTTAGATTAATTTAAAAATCAAAGGTTAGTACTGAAAATAAAATAAGGATTATTTTAAAATAAAGAGATGGGCATTTGCAACAAAATCAGGCCCATGAAAACAAAACAAGAGAAAGTGGCAATGCTAACGTCAATTAACATATAGCTTAAGACCATAATCCCCAAATGGGTCAGAGGCATACTGTATTATCACGAAACATGCAATACACAAAGGAACTATAACAGCTTTGAAAACTTTATGCACCAGATAATAAAGCTGTGAAATACATCATGTAAAAGCTCTCAGAAATTCAAGCTTCTGATAAAATCAAAATAATAGTATAGAACTCAGCAATCTCTTGCAGAATTTGACAATTCCTATAACCCAAAATATGTATTATTATAGAGAATTTGAATAAATTTGAATAAAATAAACATGCTCACTGAAAAGGTATCTATAGAATTTCTATCCTGCAAATAAAAATACACATTAATCTCTTATGCTTATGAAGCATTCACAAAAATCAATTACATACTAACCTAGAAAGAAAACGTTTTTGCATTCCTTAAGGTAGAGGTTTTATTAATATAAGGACATTCTCTGATAAAATACAATAAAGCTATAAATCAACAAGAAAAATATTAACACAAAAATTAAAAATATGTTTATAACTAACTTCTAGGAGAACATAAAGAAATAAAGGCCAAAATAATTTATTTGAGATTAACTAAAAGGATAATGTTTCCTATAAAAATCAGGGAATGTCAAGGAGCGAAAACTCAAATGTCATCAGGGGCCAAGCAGAGAGGTCAAAGCAAGAAACGTCCTATTATAACGCAACGTGGTGGGAACTGAGGGGAACTGGGGAATAGACACCAGGCTTAGGTAATTCAAAACTTAAGAGAAAAATTACTTAAGAAATAACAACAAAAGAAGGAGGAAGGAAGGAAGGGAGAAAGGAAGGGAGGAAGGAAGGAAGGGAGGAAGGATAGGAGTAGAAAAAATGTGAACCAAACAAGAAATATATTTGTGGTTAGTCAGTATATGACACCTATTCTATGAAATACAAATGGAGACTAAAAACAACCCAAAAGAAAGTAAAGTGATCTACTCAGTAAATATTGTTGGAACAATCTCTAACCTGCTAGGACTACCATGATGTTTCAGCAGTTTCTCCATTAAGATACTAACAGGGAAGCTTTACAAAGTTAATGTGCAGCCTACCATGCCATACAAAAAGTGGGACTTCTTAAAATTATACCCGGAAGTCCAAATCCCAAAGGCCTTTGTCACTCGAGTGGCTGGATGATCTTTCCACCTGTATTTTCCATGTTGCCGTCCTCAGGTGGGCCTCTTTAAGCTTTTCTGTGCAAAGGAATGAAAGAAGTATGGTTTGTAAGACTCCTTGACTTCTGCTGAAAACCAATGAAGAGCAACTGCTAAAGGTGCAGAGCGGTTTACAGCAGGGGTCCCCAATCTGTGATGAGTTGTATAATTATTTCATTATATCTTATAATGAATAATAACAGAAAAACTGCACAATAAATGTAATTAATGCGCTTAAGTCATCCTGAAACCATCCCCTCCTCCCAATCGCGGTCGTGAAAACATTGTCTTCCATGAAAATGATCCCTGGCGCCAAAAAGGTTGGGGACTGCTGCTTTACAGGAAACAGGAGAAGGAAAAGAGCATCGCTTAAAGCTCACCTGAAAACAGAGAATGACTTCACCCAGCTGGCGAGTAGCAAGGGTGGACATCGGGTGGTGGCTCAGCCGCAGGTCCAGTGTGATGGGGCCTGCTGGGACCTGAAGGTCTAGCACTGCGGTCACCGTCTTCCCCAAAGATGCCCTGGTGGGAAGCATAGCACAGGAGCTGCAGATATGGGGCCACGTCAACACCCTGACAAACACACATGTACTTTGGCGTTGCTCTGTATGCCTGTGGTCTAGAACTCACACACACACGCGTGCGCACACACATACGTGCACACATACACATACAGGCTGGGGAGAAGGGAAGGGGAAAACTACAAAAACACCTAACACGGAATAAATTAAACCAATGTTTAACAAATTTTAAAACCATAAAATTTAAAAATCCATGTCCTGTCAGCCTGATATATGTGGCCTCAGAGTCACACAGGAAGTTGATTTACAGAAAATGGAGAGAGTGACGTGCTATTTCTTATGTAACTACGCTTGAGATTTATAACCGCCACACTTATTTTGTCTCCTCTCTAGGTGGCAGAGAATTTCCTATTTCCTTCCTTTTTTGATATTGAGAGAAAAGTGTCCCCTCTTCTCCTGACAGAGAAAGCTTCAGGACTAGATGTGAAATGCAGCCAGTGAGTGTCTTTTGTCTCTCTTGTCCCTGGCAAAGAATTAAGAGTTCTCGGTCTGCTTCTAAGAAAATCTTCCTTTAATGGAAAAATTCAAAGGAATATAAAAAGCATTTGGCTCTGAAGTTCACAGTGATTTTGTAATGTGAAACCACAGATAATAAATGAGATGTGATTCCAGTTTTTAAGCAGTTTTTAAAGCAATTTCAAAGGTAGAAGGAACCACAGCGGAAAAGTAATCACATTTTTCACTCTGACGAAAATTCATCTCCTCAGCATTTTTGTCAGGTGATCAAAGAACACGTCCAAATGTCCGCAGCCTCCTTCCTTCTGAGGGATCCAAGGCTGACGGAGCACAAAAGCAATGCTAAGCCTGGTCTCCCTTGTCTGCTGCTCTTTGTTAGTTTTTTGTACCCAAGCAAAGGGTCTGGTATGTCATTCTACTGAATTCCATATGGTTGATTAAAATATATTCATTCAACACACTTTTGTAAAGCACTATTCCAGGTATTAGCAGTAAAACAAGCATTTTGAGAGTCTATTTTGTTTTATAGAAACAAAATTTCATAGCAGAGTGATTAAGAGTTTGTAAAATGGGATTATGATTGTAACTACTTGAGAGAGTTCTTGTGAAGATGAAATGAAATTCATGGAAGGCACTGCAGTCTCAACAACATAGTAAATGCTAAATAAATATTAGTTGCTATTTTTATTATTATTTGTGTTTGACTAGCCATTTTTTTCTGATTATAGAAGATATTCTCCTTGAAAACATATAAAAATCTCTAAAGAAAAAATAAAACCCTGTAATCCAGAAAAACCTGCTTTTCTTTCTCTCTCTTCTTTTTTTTTTCTTTTTTTTTTTTATTATTTATAAATACATTTGTCTTAGCTTGTGCTGCTAGAACAAAATGCCATCCATTGGGTGGCTTAAACAATAGACATTTATTTCTCACAGTTCTGGAAGCTCAAAGTCGAAAATCAAGGCGCCAGCAGATTTGGTTCCTAGTGAGGAACCTTCCTGGTTTGCAGAGAGCAGCCTTATCTTTGTGTCCTCATGTGGCAGAGAGAGAGCTCTGGTCTCTTCTTCTTCTCGTAAAGATGCATCCTTTGACCAGAAATTGCATTCAAACTCTCATTCAACAAATAATTATTGAGTTCTTATTACCAGCCAGACACTGATGTAGGCATGGGTGGTAAATAGCATAGGAGAGAAAAATAAGAAAAAATAAGTGGGTATATTACATATTATTTATATAGTGCATATAAATATCTACATACATTTCGATCCTATCAAACTAGGGAAAATAAATAAAAGTTTGACTGTAAAAAAAAATAAAAAATAAAAATTAAAAAATAAATTAAAAAATAAAAATTAAAAAAAAAAGACGCTAAGCCCATCATGAGGCTTCTACTGTCATAACCTCACCTAATTCTAATTACCTCACAAATGTCCTACCTTTAAATACCAGCATAATGGGGATTAGGGCTTCAACACATGAATTTGGCTTGGGGACAGGTCGGGGAAAGCGATGCACAAACATTCAGTCCATGACATTAGTGCATGGAATTATATCATACTTAGAGTTTGATCCTATTATGTTATCTTAAATATATAAGCACATTCACATATTTGTTAAAAATTAAAAATTATTTGAAATAATCCCTAGTATCTGCATGATATAATGATATTTAGTTATTCTCTTATTGATAGATTTCGGGGTTATTTTAACTTTTTCATTATTATTATTTAAAAAGCATGAACATCTTTCTGTATTGTTGGCATCTCTGCTTTTTTCCTTTAGGAAAAATTCCTGTAAGTGGAATTATGGAGCCAAAAATGATGATGATTCTTAAGTAGGATGCGATGTTTTTCAGAAAAATCGAACCACTGTCAATTTTCACAGCCATGTTTCATGAGGGATTTATGCTCTCACTGGTACTTTGACCCTACCTTTCTCCAAATGAAGAATTGATCACAATTTTACACTTTCTTTTTTCTTAAGTGTGAAAAAAACATGGTCATCCATTTTAATTTACATTTTTAAAATTTTTCATGAGTTTGAATTTTTTTCTTAGCCATTCTTACATATATGAATTACTTGTTTGTATCCTTGGCTTATTTTATACTTGGGACATTAATGGCTATCTTAGAATTCTTTGTATATTAAGGATATTAGCTTCAGTCATATTGTAGCACATGTCGCCCCACCCCGACATACATACTTCTTATTTTTTTGCCTTTTTGGTTTGTGATAGTTTTTGACATAAAGGTTTTTAACCTTTTATTTTTTTTGGTTTTTAACTTTTACGTAGATAGATATATTGATGTCTTCATTTTGAATGTTATAAATGTTTTACAACATTTATTTTATTTGTTCCATTGTATTTATTGTATTCCATTGATTTGAGATTTTTTTTCTATTAATATCCTAATTCTGTCACAGAGCCCCCTGCTGGTTTTCCCGGGTGCTACTTCACAACCATTTTAGCTAAAGATGTCTCCTGTTGTCATTCAAGTAGAACAACTAACAAGGCAAAATCACTTAGTATAATGTCAGAAACCTTCTTTCAATTTGACGTGAATCCATTTATCCATACTTTTTGGACAAGTTCTTCTAATCATGTAAAAATGTCTTTGCTTTATGTGCTTCTGTGACTATAACAGCTTTAGTTAAATATCCATTACTGCAAAAGAATTTATTGAGCTAGATACTGTGTGTGTCCAAATGAAGGCACTCTGTAAGTAATGAGTTCCCTCAAATACCAATCTAAAAGTTCTTAGGCAATCGTTAAGTATTTCAGATAATTTATGCACAATATTATGGCTTTCCTTTTAAAGAGGATATTTTCTGTGATAAAATTGATATTAATTATTAATATTTATTAGATAGTCTATAAATACATGCAAGATAGAAATGTGGCAGAAATAAACCTCATTATCCCACTGCATACATGATAAACAGAAACTGGTAATATTTTGATATATTTTCAGGCTTTTATACTTGTCCCACGTATTTTTAAATGTTTATTTTTCTCTGATTATGATAGTAAGACATGTTCCTTATAGAAAATACTATACAAAATAAAGAATCATTTTTGATCTTTCGGTGTATACAATTTTATTCCTGCTTTTATTTATTAACTTGACATTTTAGTATGTGTATCCAAGTATTTTTCTACATTAAGAAGAAAACTCTTTGTAAATGTCACACTGGCATATGCTATACTTTACTTAATAACTTCTCTATTGCAAAACCTTAAAGGTCTTCCAAATTTTTATTATTTTAAACAATGAATATCTTTGAACATACAGGGTTTTTGTTAGTTTTTTTTTCAATTCATATTATTTCCTTAGCTTATAGTCTTAGAAACAAACTGTTGGTACTATCTTAAATACATCCATTGCCAAATTGCTTTCCAGAAAGGTCACATCATTTTAAATCCCTACAAATTTTCCTTTGTATAAGTTTATAAAATATCATTAATCTATGTTTTTTAGAATGTGCATTTCTTGGTAAATAGGGATGTTTACCCATTTCCAGGCTCGTCCGTTATATTCTCGTATCTCACATCATGCAATGAAAGCAATCATATGTGCGACTTGTTTTATTTCATCGGAGTCTGAAGACTTCAGTTGTTTAGCCCAGTACTTCTCAAAATATGAATTACCTGGGGATCTTGTTAAACTGCAGATCCTAATTCGGGAGCTCTAGGGTGCGGCCTGAGACTTTGTATTTCTAAAAAGCTTCTAGGAGATGTGCCTGTGTCTTGATCTCCAGATACACAGAAGTATTCGGTGCCCCATGACTTGCTTATTAAATCTGGGGCTCCATTTTCCTTCCTATGTTTGTCTTATCTTTTACAGTTTGAAAACTATTCTTCTTGATGGAAAAGACTTAAGCAAAAAAGAAGAAACGAAGGATGGAAGGAAAAAGGAAGGAAGGAAAGAAGGGAAGGAGGAAGCAAAGAAAAAGTTGAGAAATGCTGCTTGCTGATTGCTGTATGTTAAAATTACACCACATGACCCCAAAAGTGACCCTCTCCTTCCATGGTTTTTACTACTCTTTAATCCTTTGTATTAGAGCAGATCTCAGCTCATTTTAGGATTGAATCTTACTAACTTAATTCTCATTTATCCTCCTTTTTTTCTCTTCCTTGTCTTTGTCCGTCCTTTTGCCATTTGTCAGTATACTTAAAAATTCTGCATGTATCAGCCACGGTGAGCAGTCACAATGATTTTTAAAATGCCTTCACATACTCTTCCTCATTGTGAAAATTGCATAATCAGAATTTAGCTTTGTAGACCCCCCCTCCACCCACCCACACTCTCCAACCATCTTCTCTCTTTCCCTCTAACCATGTTCTCTCACCTTCTGGTTACATTGAGCTTTTGGAAATCCACTTCTGCAAGGTCTGGCAAAACATAAGATTTTATGCCCAGATTTTCCCTTCCTTAACTATTGTGACCCCTAGGATGGCATAATCACCCAATCCCAAGGTCACTATCACTTGCATATCTTGAAACAGCTCTTCACTTGTGAGGTTTGTCAAAAGTGAGATGAAAACACTGAATGTGAAGGAGTTTCCTTTACAAAATGTAAACCGCTTAATGTATTATATTATATCCTGCTGAGGAGTGAGTCATTCCCCTTGTTCCTTCCTTAGTCTTAAAATTCTCACCAAAGCAAGTAAAAATGCATTGGTCTGTTTTTAACAGAATGAGTCTTTCAGATGCCAAATGGTTGAAATCCCTCCTGTGCTCTGTCTTGTGTCCATATCAGGTGTGTGGTCTGTGTCGAGAAGGCATACATCTATGCTGTGATAGCACTTCTATTTCTCCTATTTCTCTTCTAAATATTCTTCTTTTATTATTTATTTTAATTACAATTTTATATTGCATATATTATATACACTTGACATATATATTTTCCAAATGTGTTTTAATGGCTGTATTATATTGCATTAAGTGGATATTCAGTAATTTACATAAACATTTCCCTATTGTAGGAAACCTGGTTTTTTTCAGATTGTTTTTTGATAAACAATAGTAATTTATATTATCCTTCATATAGTTTTCCTGTATCTTAGATTTCACTTGCTTAATATAGATTTCTAAGTGTGTTTCTTGATAAATAAACTGTTATAATCTTTTAAAGATTAAGATAAGACATACCTCTGACTCAGAAACCCTAGTTTTAGGAACATATTCTCTAAGATAAATTTTAGTACTGTAAAACTATCAGATCAAATTATGTGTGTGTATTTGAAAACTGAACAATTGTTATGTATTGCTCTCTAAACAATTCCCAATCTGTTTTCCAAAAGAAATAATTAATAATGCCTAAATATTTATCCTTTTAACAAGTCTCTTTCTTTAGAGAGTCTTACACAATTCTTTCATCGTATTTGTGGCGTGAACACTATCCAACAAGCCCATATTCCTTTGACTCACATGTAACTCTTTGTGGGGTGCTTCTAGTTTACTTCATTAACCAACAGAATCAGTGTTTATAGACTGTGCTTATGGACTATTCCTACACACATCAGAAAATTACTTCAAAGCACTGAGTCAAGAGCTGCAGAGCCAATCTAAGGATATTGATATGCAAGTTATATTAAACTAAGTCACATATGAGGACTTTTGAAAAGAAGC
>CAUYSK010012366.1:0-23509 GCA_963575035.1 Avahi laniger
CCCTGTAATCCCAGCACCCTGAGAGGCCGAGGCAGGTTGATCATTTGAGCTCAGGAGTTGAAACCAGCCTGAGCAAGAGCGAGATCCCATCTCTACTAAAAAAATAGAAAGAAATTAGCTGGACAACTAAAAATATATAGAAAAAATTAGCCGGGCATGGTGGCGCATGCCTATAGTCTCAGCTACTCGGGAGCCTGAGGCAGGAGAATTGCTTGAGCCCAGGAGTTTGAGCTTGTTGTGAGCTAGGCTGATGCCACGGCACTCACTCTAGCCCGGGCAACACAGTGAGACTCTGTCTCAAAAAAAAAAAAAAAAAAAAAAGTATATTAATGGGAGATTCTTAAAAGGCCTTAAACTTGGGCCTTTTTTTAATCTAACAAGTCACTACCACTGTGTTATTTTATGTGCTACAGTCCCGCCTTAACAATTTCAAAAACTTAAGATAGCACAGTTTAAGAAAGTTTTCCTAATAGTAAAGAGAAGTCCTTCTGGAAGCTCCTAAAATTAAGGAGAAGAGGGGAACAAGTTTTTTGTTTTATTTTTGTCTGCCTAACCAAAATGATTCAGTTAATGTCAGAGTGTCAGTATCTCTGTAACCTGTTGTGTATATCATCAAGAAAAAAAAAGCAAACCACAAAACCACCTAAAATGCATATTTGTGAGGACTAACAACTTATGGAACAGAGATTTGCTGACCACATAAAGGATATAGCAACCAGTCTGTATTTTGGTCTTGACACTAAATTCAAAATACAAAACTTGAGGCAGGAAAGAAGTGAGTTTCAAGAACAATATGAAAACCACAGAACACAAATAATGAATGGAACTTGTAATCGTATTTTCATACTTCCAGATTTTTGCACACATAGAAAGGAATATTTTAAGGCAACTTTAACCTTTCCCCTTCAGCCTGATTTTCTAAAGGAAGATCAAAGAAAAGCAGTTTGAACTCACACGTTCCTTCAGTTATGCAACACTGATTTAGACATTACACTTCAAAACCCCAGCCATTACTTCAGCACCCACCAATGCAAATATCATTCCAGTCCTTTGAAGCTGCCTAATGGTATCTTCCATTTGCAACTAACACTTCTGTAGTCAAAAGATCTTTCTCAGGGTAGATGTTAATGTAAAACCACTCAGACTACACTGACACACATGCCTGGAGGCAGACTGGAAGGTGTTCAGAAGTTAATGTAACACCATTATAGAGAGTGTCAGCCTAGGAGCTGTCATAAACACTTCAAAATCACTCTGACATACAAACTAGATTCCTTTCAATTCATTATTTTATTACATGCTGAATAGGTGCCCAATTGAAAACTGAAGAGAGAAAACAGTGCAACAGATAAGCCAATTTTGCCTTATAACCTCTTTCCACTTTAAAAAAACTGAGTTTGTTATATTTTATTGGTTCCGTAAGCCTATCTTGATAGAATCCATTGATAGAAGTAGACAGATTTGCAATACTATACCGAGTCAAGGAGAAACTGATTATATTAAACAGAAGCCTAAAATTACTTTCTGTAAAATAGGTATTATAATAATTTGTAAGACTGATGACTTTTAAAAATGACTGACAACACCAATGGCAGCAGTAAGTGAAACAACTATAACTCTCAGATATTACATATGGAAATGTATGATGCTATAAAGTCTTTGGAAAATCCTTAGGCAATTTCTAATAAAGCTGAATATATGCCACCTACTCTTTGATCCAGCAATTCCACTCCTAGGTACATATTTTTTTAAGTCCGTATACCTATAAGAATGTTCACAGAAGCTTTATTCACACTAGTCAAAAGCCAGAAACAGGTGGGGCACGGTGGCTCACGCCTGTGATCCTAGCATTCTGGGAGGCCGAGGCAGGAGAATCGTTTGAGCCCAGGAGCTTAAGGTTGCAGTGAGCTATGATGATGCCATTGCAACCTAGCCTGGGCAACAGAGCAAGACCCTGTCTCAAAAAAGGCAAAGAGAAAGGGAAAGGGAAGAGGAAAGGGAAAGAGGAAAAAGGAGAAAGGGGGAAGAGGGGAAGGAAAAAAGGGGGGAAGAGGGGAAGGGAAGGAGAGGGAAGGAAAGAAAGGAAAAAAAAAACTAAACAAAGTATGATATATTTAAACAGTGAAACAAAATACAATAATGAAGACAAACTACTTCAACACACAACCATACAGACAAATCTGAAAAATACATTAAGCAAAAGAAAACAAATAAAAAAGTGCACATACTGTGTGCCTCTGTCTAAATGAAGTTCAGTGCATGCAAAACTAATATGTGGTCAGAATATTGATAACCTTAACCTGAAGAGAGGAAGAATACTGCCTAGGAATTTTATGAGTAAGAAAAATATTCCACGTTTTCTTACCAATGGTGGTTTCCTTTATTTGTGTGTATATAAACAACTACATGCATACACACTTACATAAACACACACATATATACATACACACAAGTAAAAAAGTTGTCAAACCAGACTTATGATTTGTACATTTGATATAATATTTATTTTTAAAAAGATTATTTATCATTAACTGTGGTATTCCATACAGCAGAATATTATTCGGCACTACAAAGAAATAAGCTATAAAGCCACAAAAAAGACATGAGGGAACTTTAAATGTGTATCACTAGGTGAAAAAACTCAATCTGGAATGGCTACCTACTGTGTGATTCCAACATTTTGGAAAAGGCAAAACAATGGACATGGTAAAAAAGACCAGTGGTGGCCAGTGTTTAGGGGGGAGTGATGAATAGCTAGAAAATAGATGATTTTTAGGGCAATAAGACTATTCTGTATGATATAACAATGGTAGATATATGTCATTATACTATTTATCAAAAGTATAATACCAAAAATGAATCCTAATGTAAACCTGGACTTTAGCAGACAATAATGTATCAATATAAGTTCAAACTGATTATAACAATTTTACCGCTCTGGTGCAGGATGTTGATAGTAGGGGAGGTTGTGGGTATTGTGGGGCAGGAGGTATATGGGAATGCCCTATACTTTCTACTTAATTTTGCTGTGAACCTAAAACTGATCTAAGAAATAAAGCCTATTTTTAAAAAGGAATCTATTAAAGAACATGACCTAGCTAAATATGAGCCTTAATTTTTCAACTGTAAAGAAAGACTAACACTAACTAGTAAAACTGAAGGATAAAAAATAATATATGCAATGTGCCTAAAATAATGTATGATGCATTCTGAATATTCAAACTATATTATTATTTACATTAATTCTATGCAATTTTAGTAGGCAGCTCAAGTGTTAAAGTTCCCCCAGGCATCCCGTCACTCCTTGGTATTTCTAGAGCACTTTATTCATACCTGTCACCTAACACTGATCACACAGACCAGGCTTTCTCAACCTCACCACTACTGATGTTTGAGACTGGACAATTTTTTGTGCTAGGAAGCTGTCCTATAAATTATAGGATGTTTAGTAGCATCTCTGGCTTCTACCCATTAGATGCCAGGAGCAACTCTCAATCAGGACAGTAAAAAAATGGTCAAATAGCCCTTTGGAGAACAAAGTCACTCCTAATTGGGAACCACTAACAGACTACAAGTATTAGAGAGATCTTCTCCAAGTAGAATATGATCTCCAAGAGGCAGTCTCAGATCTTAGTTTACATTTGTGTCTCCCAATACTTAACATAGACCCTAACATTTCAGTGTGGCTGAATGGAAAAATTATGGTGCTATTAATTAATAAAAATATAGATGTTAGGAGAAAGGGCTAGAGTGCAAATAAAATGGATTGAGAGCTAAGAGCAAGAAATTATGAAGTTTATCTTTAGTCTCAAATTGAGTTTCTAGGTGAAAATAGAGCAAAAGGTCAAAACCTTGAATTAAAAATAATATACTCTGTCTCAAAAGAAAAAAAAAAGACTGTCAATACCAAGTGTTGATGAGAATGTAGAGCAAATGGAACTTTCATACAATGCTGGTGGGAGTACAAAGTTGGTAAAACCACTTTGGAAAACTTTAGCAGTGCTTACTAAAGTTAAACATATACCTAATACCTACCCTATGACACAATAAATCTACTCTAGGTCAACACCCATGAGAAATGAGTGCACATGTCCACCAAAAAACAGAGCAGCTTTTTGGTTTTTTTGCTTTTTAAGAGACTGGATCTCACTTTGTTGCCCAGGTGGTGTAGTACAGTGGCGTTATCACAGATCACTGTAACCTCAAACTCCTAGACTCAAGCGATTCTCCTGCCTCAGCTTCCCAAGGTGCTGGGACTACAGGTACACACCATCACACCCGGCTGTGATTATTTTTATGTAGTTCAAGAATAGAAAAAATTAATCTATGGTGATAAGTCAGAATAGCGGTTGTCTGAGGATAGGAGGAGGATAATATTGACAGGGAAATGGCATAAGGGATTCTTTTGAGGTGCTGGACATGTTCTATATCTTAATCTAAGTGGTGGTTAGAAGGTTATATATATGTAAATTCAAACTGTACACTTATGATTTATACATTTTACTATATGTATATTCAATAAAAATTACAACAAAAAATTGCCTTCCAGACTAATAAGCATGTCCAAAAATAAATTCTGTTCTAGAGTAGAAAAACATCAAGAAGATCACAAATAACAAAGATACCAATCTATTATAATAAATTTCAAACTCATGTAAAGTCTACTGTCTATGCGAAATCAATAAAAGTCATGTCACTATTAGAACACAAGGAAAAATAAATTTCAGATGCAAGACTTTCTCAATTGACATCTTAAGAAACATACTACAGGAAAAAATATTTTCATCCACTCATATGGGTAAATTTCAGAAGTTATAACACTATCACTCTTCATTCCTGCTTATTCACTCCATGAAATCCAATGTCCTTCCACAGCCGATGACAAAAAGTGCCATCCGTTATTTCTCTTTTCAGTAAGAAGAGAATGGACCAAACAAAATAAGGTGTTATTCTCAAAAAAGGCAATTTTTTGACCAGGCTCCATATTCAAATTTTCTCTGCTTGCCAGTATTCCCAAATCACTAACTTTATATTACGCCCAAATGAAACTCATAAAAATTGTTTCCTGGCTAACAAACTTAACATGACAAGGTCTATTGGCACCCAACTTCTAATAAATAATAGACTAATTGGTATTTACCTCAAGTATGCCCTTGCATGTTTGCTCTAAAATTTTTAGTGTGTGAAAGCTACACAAAATGCTTTAGGGCAAATATTTCCTTTCAAGGAACAGCTGCAATTTTTTTAGCTCAATGTGGTAGTGACACCTAGTGTTGTATATTTGAAGTACTGTATATACAAAGCTCCTAGAAAACACTACAGATGTTAACTTTTGAAGCTAAAACACAGTCATCTTTTTCTATCCACCAGGGGATTGGTTCCAGAGTCCCCCACCCCACCATGGATACAAAATCCCCAATGCTCAAGTCCCTTATATAAAATGGCATAGTACTTGCATATAATCAATGCACACCCTCCTATATACTTTAAATCATCTCTAAGTTACTTATAATACTGAATACAATGTAATTGCTATGTAAATAATTGTTTTACTGTATTTTTATTTGCATTTTTATAATATTTTCGATTCACAATTGGTTGAATCCACAGATGCAGAACCCACGGATACCAAGAGTCGATGGTATGCTGTCTCATACAATGCAACTGCCATCTTCTAGGTGCTGTAATAAATATATTTCCAATTTTTTAAAAAAGATTAACATTTCAAGAAAAGATGAGAGAACTTAGAAACCACTTAACAACAAAAAGTATGGGAAAATATCAGAAAACTCTTACTTTTGAAAGTTTAAATCAGAACCCTTTATGACTTAGAATATATTAATACTATACAATGGAATTCTTAGTTTACATAATTTTTAACATAATGTAAGTGTAAGTTTCATATTCAAACTCTATTTCTTCTAAAATACTGCTATCTTACATACTAGGTAGCACCAGTCCCCAGATCAAAACCTTGAAAACATCTTTGACTTTTTCTTCTCTTCTTTTTTTTTTTTTGAGACAGAGTCTCACTGTGTTGTCCGGGCTAGAGTGCCGTGGTGTCAGCCTAGCTCACAGCAACCTCAAACTCCTGGGCTCAAGCGATCCTCCTCTCCTGCCTCAGCCTCCCAAGTAGCTGGGACTACAGACATGTGCCACCATGCCCGGCTAATTTTTTCTATATATTTTTAGTTGTCCAATTAATTTCTTTCTAATTTTAGTAGAGATGAGGTCTCGCTCTTGCTCAGGCTGGCTTCGAACTCTTGAGCTCAAACAATCCGCCCGCCTTGGCCTCCCAGAGAGCTAGGATTACAGGAATGAGCTACCGCGTTGCCCGGCCTTTTTCTTCTCTTCTAAATGTCTTATCACTTATCAAGGTTTTCTGGTAATCCTCTAACAACAAATTTAGCTCAGGTTCTCAACATCTAACATTTAGACAATGTTGAAACTGACTCCTAACTGGCCTCATAATCTTTTATTTGATTTTTATCTTCTATGCATCCCACTGCCAACTCCTCCTCTAACTGGATGCCCTGTTGATTGTGCTTTTCAAACCACTTGTCATAAAGGACAAATTACTTTTTTAAATTTCCAATCTGGGCCAGGTACAGTGGCTCATGCCTGTAATCCTAGAACTCTGGGAAGCCGGGGAGGGAGGATAGCTTGAGCTCAGGAGTTTGACACCAGCCAGAGCAAAAGGGAGATCCGCTCTCTACCAAAAATAGAAAAAATTAGCCAGGCGTGGTGGTACGCTCCTGTAGTTCCAGCTACTCAGGAGGCCGAGGTAGGAGGATCACTTGAGCCCAGGAGTTTGAGGTTGCTGGGGGCTAGGCTGACGCCACGGAACTTGAGCCCAGGTGACACAGTGAGACTCTGTCTCAAAAAAATAAAATAAAATAAAATTTAAAAAAGTAAAAAAGATAAATTTCCAATCTGGGCCGGGCACATTGGCTCACTTCTGTAATCCCAGCACTTTAGGAGGCTGAGGCAGGAAGATCGCTTGAGGCAAGGAGTTTGAGACCAGCTTGGGCAACATAGCGAGACCCTCCATCTCTAAATAAATAAAAAAAAATTAACTGAGTGTGTTGGTGCAGATCTGTAGTCCCAGCTACTTGGAAGGCAGAGGTCAAAGGATCTCTGGAGCCCAGGAGTCACGGAGGCTGAAGTGAGCTATGATCATGCCACTGTATTACAGTCTGGGTGACAACACAGCAAGACTCTGTCTCTTTAAAAAAAAAAAAAAAATCCAAACAGATACTATTGTAAACAACAAACACACATTTGAATGATGTGCACTGGCAAATAACTACAGGTTTCTAAAAGCTTATGCTCATTTTCTGTACTTAACCTTGTTACAGCCAGTAACAGTTCACTATCACCAGTTCATGGAGTTATTTGCCAGTACCAGTCCATGGTCCACACGTTTAAAACCAAATATGGTATCTTTCCACCAAATCTGCTCCTCACGTACTTTTCTTATTTTCATTTTTTATTTTTTGAGACAGGGTCTCACTCTGTCACCCAGGCTGGAGTGCATTGGTGGCATCATAGCTACAACCTAAAACTCCTGGCCTCAAGCAGTCCTCCCACCTCAGCCTCCCAAAGTGCTAGGAGTAAGGCATAAGCCACCATAGCTGGCCTATATTTATTTATTATCTATCTTTCCCATCCTCCCACCCACCTACCTAGAATGGAAATTCTACAAGGAGAATGACTTTGTTTTGCTCAGTGTGGTCCCAGTACCTTCAACACAGTCTGGCATGTATTATAATAAGGAATCAATAAATCTTTGCTGAGTGAGTGAATTAATAAATGAATGGGATAAGTATAAATGACATGGCTTTATAAGAATGTAATCTATCAAGAGCCTTACTTTTATTGATCTCTCTAAATTACATGACCATAAATATATTTATCTCGATGTTTTGTAAACAGAAAAAAATTTAAGCAATCAAAATCAATTTCTAACCACAGAGAAAAGAAAACTTCCACCTCAGAACCTCTGACTAGTGTTTGTTGTTCCAACCTTACCCTGACTAAATCTTACTCTGAAGGTTATATGCCACTTCCTTATCATGACATCAGGATGCTTTTCTTCATATTACAACTTAAGTTGTATGTTAACTTATTTGTATTTAAATGTATTTAAATCTCTCTCTCTCTCTCCTACCAGCTCCAGAATAGCAAAGACCACATATACTGTGCTCACCACTGTATATCCCAGACCTGTACTGAATAATTGAAGACCATTTTTGGTGGGAGGAGGAGATATTCCAGCAAGGGCCAGAAAACCTGCTAGACAAATTCTAAAAGAGCTATAACACCAGAATAACACTTAAATCTTCACAGTTCATGTCACCAAGTGAATCAATGTCTAAGACTGGGAGAAAAAAAAAATCAAGAAGTATGGTATTTTAAAATAAGCGAAATACTAAAATAACAATAGCTGATAGAAATGAACGAATTAGGAAAGGAAGCATATGGAACTGCTTTTTTCATATAAATCTGTTTGGTGTTTAAAATATATACACATATAACTTCAATTTTTTTTAATTAAGAATTTTTAATAGGTTTAGGGAGTACAAGTTGAATTCCGTTACATGGATATATTGCATAGTGGTAGAGTCTGGGCTTTTGGTGTACCCATCACCTGAGTAATGTACATTGTACCCCACAGGTAATTTTTCATTGCTCATTCCTTCCCACCCTTCCCTCTTTCGAGTCTCCAATACCCATTACACCACTCTTTGTGCCCTATATAGCCATAGTTTAGGTATTGCTTAGAAGCAAAAATATGCAGCATTTATTTTTCTGTTCCTGGGTCACCTCACTTAGGATAATGGCCTGCAATTCCATCCAAATTGCTGCAAAAGTCATTATTTCATTGTTTTTTATCACTGAGTATCCACTCCAAGGTGTACGTATACCACATTTTTTTAATTCACTCATCAGTTGATGGACACTTAGGTTGATTCCATACCTTTGCGATTGTAAATTATGTTGCAATAAACATATGAGTACAGGTATCTTTTTGATATAATGATTTCTTTTCCTCTGGGCAAGCACCCAGTAGTCGGATTGCAGGATTGAATGGTAGATCTACTTTCGGTTCTTTGAGAAATGTGGGGTTCATGCTGATCCCCACAGAAATTGTACTAATTTACATTCCCACCAACAGCGTATAAGTGTTACCTTTTCACTGCATCTGTGCCAACATCTATTGTTTTTTGACTTTTTAATAATGGCCACTGTAATAAGAGTAAAATGCTGTCTCACTGTGGTTTGGTTTTTTGTTTGTTTGTTGTGGGGTTTTTTTGCGACTGAGTCTCGCTCTGTAACCCAGCTAAGAGTGCACTGGCGTCATCATAGCTACAACCTCAAACTGCTGGGATCAAGCAATCCCTCTCTCAGTCTCTCAAATAGCTGGGACTATGGGCATGTGCCACCATGCCCAGGTAATATTTCTATTTTCTGTAAAGATGGGGTCTAGCCTCTTGCTCATGCTGGCTTTGAACTCCTTGGCCTCAAGCAATCTTCCAGCCTCAGCCTCCCAAAGTGCTATGATTACAGGCATGAGCCACTGCCCGGCCTCACTGTGGTTTTAATTTGCATTTCTCTGATAATTAGTTAGGTTGAGTATTTTTTCATGTTTGTTGGCCATTTGTATATCTTCTTTTGAAAAATGCCTGTTCCTGTCATTTGCCCACGTTTTACGGAGGTTGTATGTTTTTTTCTTGCTGAGATATTTGAATTCGTCGTAAATTGTGGGTATTCCCTTCATCAGACACATGGTTTGTGAATATAAAATTAAGTATTTTAGGTCCAGCACGGTGGCTCATATCTGTAATCCTAGCACTCTGGAAGGCCAGGACAGGAGGATCACTTGAGCTCAGGAGTCTGAGGTTGCTGTGAGATAGGCTAATGCCATGGCACTCTACTCAGGGCAACAGACTGAGACTCTGCCTCAAAAAAAAGAAATTAAAAAAAAAAAAGAATTTTAAGAAAGAGAGCCTATATTTACCTTACGAAAAATAAGAGGCAATAACATTGTTAGGCATGGGTAGAAAAAAAGGCCTATTTATCTAGAATATTGAACATCTCCTGTTATATCAGATGTGTTTAAAGAAGGGGCCTAACAGCTTAGGAAAGCTAGGAAAGCTGGTGTTTTCCTACAGCCATCTTAAATACAAAGTGGTAAACATTGGGCAATAGAGAATCTACTTCTGCACATTTCTGCTTTTGAGTTGACTATAATTAACTATATTCCTAGACATCATCTAAGTGCCATTCATATTTGAGCACTTCATACACAATTTTTACAACGTTTAACCAGAATATGCTAATTTTCTTAATCTGAGAGTCAGGTAGGGCACTTATATAAAATCATCACAAGGGAGCCCTGTGGACGTACTAGAAGTAAAAATTGAGCCAAGGGTTAACTTTCTGCCCATCCACGCTTACTCAAAAGCAAATACTGTATCTGTAGGGGATTGGTTCCAGCACCACCACCATCCACCCACCTCAACACCTCACACCCTCCAACCCCCCCATAATGTGGATACCATAATACATGATGCTCAAATCCTTTGCATTTGCATACAATCTATGCACATCCTCCTTCATACTTTAAATCATCTCTAGATTACTTATAATACCTAGTACAACATAAAGCTATATAAACAGTTGTTATACTGTATTGTTTAGGGAATAACGACGAGAAGAAAAAAGTCCGTACATGCTCAATACAGACAAAACGAACCTTCCTCCCCCAACTCCCACCAAATATTGTCAATCCCTGGTTGGTTGAATCTGCAGATGCAGAAGCCACACATATGGAGGGCCAACAGTATGACTTAAGTCTGCAAAGATCCATAAGAGCCATTTTTTTCCTAGGTTGGCTAACATATGCTCCCCACTGTCTTGCATATGCATATTGAATTAATGACTAGTGATAAGTTTCAGAAGAGTTTAGATAAAGTAACGGCTAACAGTCATAGTAGTCTGTGAAAAATAATTGAGTATTTGAAGGTACATTCTACTCTTTTACAAATGAAAATGTTGGGGCTCAGAAAACAAAATCCAAAAGTACGGCATTTTGGCATGCTGAGCATTTTGAACTAAAGGAAATCAAAAGGTCTTAGAACCTGCTTCAGAAGATCCTCTAAAAGGAACAAAATCACCTTCTACTCTCTCCTCGAAATCTCAATAATTAGGAAAGATTAAATGTATTTGGAAGAAAGGAAGGCTGAGAAATTACACCACACCCAGACAGATTTTGTCACAAGCCACTATCTCAAGTTCCATTTCCGAACAGAATCATTTACAAACCATTGTCTGGTCTTTGGGTCCATAGGACTCTCCTAAAAATAGCCCTCTAAATTGACTACCTGTCCCTATCTATCTACCTCTCCCCTATGAAGGGGTGCTTCACCCATCTGGCCTGTCCTTGAGTCTTATATTTTGTGTGGCTCTCATGCCCATTTGTGTGTTTTTTTCTCCTGTTACTCTATTGTCAGTTTATTTCACAGAGAGAAGGGGAAATTCCCTTCACTCCTACAAAAACTAAAACTGAACTACCAAACTATTTACACGGCATATATTCTTCTATAAAATTTGGAAAGTGATGAAGTATAGCTCTTAGGTCATGGACTTTGAATTTGAATTCAGACATAATTGGTTTTGAATTCTAGCTCCACCTCCTACAAGCATTCTAGCTTGTAGAATTCTAGCTCTACCTCCTATCACCTGTAAAATAAATAAAGTAACTCCTATATTAGATGGGATAATGTTAATATAAACCTCTGACTATACTGAGAGCTCAATCAATAGAACATAGAAGCTTGTTTTCCCACAGTGCCTCCAATTCTTGAAACAGTACTCATAGGGATACTACAATAGTATACAACTAAACCAAAGAAAATTCTAGCCAAAAAAATGTATTTAAGCCTCTCAAAATACAATCTGGGCATAAGGAGGAATAAATACCTTTAAATTATTCAGAGATACACATAACTTTAAAATCATTAAACGTAGTAACCTCTAATTATACCAAAACAAGTAGGCAGTTAAACAACCTGAGTACCACCAAAGGAATGTGCTCAATCCAGTCAACACCCCTAATTCCAAAGACTCAACCTTGTTGTTACAGATACGGCTTCCTCTTTGCCTTCAATTGTCAACAAACAATATAATAAAGCAAAATATAGTCTCTATCAATAAGAAAAAGTTACATTTACAAAATTCTTTCCTCTGATCACAACCTAGAAATATTTCTCTTGGTAGGAAAAAAACACTGTCAGATTTTAAGTCCTTTCTCCATGCCTTTGGTAGGTTACTGAAATTACAAAAAACACTGCAGGGCATTGAAAAATATCAACTACACATCTCAAAATTCAAAGGAGAAAGAATATTTCTAATTTCATGACATACCAGCATGATTCTTCTACCTCTGCAAAATAAAGCCAAGTTTTTAAAAATAAGAAAAATATTAATAAAACCCCATATCCTAGATACCTAATAATATAATTATATGATTAGAATGGAAAACCAAAGTTCATCGTAAGGGACTTATCAAAGATTAAATAATTTTTATCTTAAAATGATAAAGAATTACAGAGTTAATGTGTTTGTTCCTCAGTAACTCTTATGCTATTAAGGCCAAATTCTGTACTTGAGACATCCTGACTTCCATTAAATGTGAGGTAATACATGTTTTCTTATAAATCTTTTAAGAAGCAACAATATTATTCAAAAGAACAAAAAGAGAAAAAAAGAAAAAAATTTTGGCTGGAACACAAACATATATATTCATGGGGCTTCAATTAAGTTTGGCAAATGCATTTATTAAAGATACAAACTCAAATTCTGTTGGTCCAGAGCTTCCAACAACAAAAGAATCACACGATAGGAGCCCACCCATCTGCTGGAGAGAGATGATATTTAGGTCATGCCAAACACTTGAATATAAGTGAAACAAGCCAAAATACAGTCCTTAGGACACCTTACTGAGCTGTGCTGCTCCCATGCCTCTTCCTCATTTAGGACATTTTATTTTTGGTCACCCCAAGGAGGCACATGTAGGAGGCAAAACAGGACCAACAGACCAATATTATTCAATGAAAAACACTTATCAAAATTACAAATGCACTTAGCCTTGACTCAGCATTTCCACTGAAAGGGAGTTATCCTATAGATACACAGACATAAAATAACTTTTGTTCAACTTCACCACATCATTGCTTCTAATATCAAAAAAAATGGACATTTAAAGTTTTTTCATCAACTAGGAACAGTTAATTAGGGAAAATTCAAATAATACAATTATTCTGCAGCTATAAAAAAAGTCAATGAAGGCTGGTCTCAGTGGCTCATGCCTGTAATTCTAGCACTCTGGGAAGCCGAGACAGAAGGATAGCTTGAGCTCAGGAATTTGAGACCAGCCTGAGCAAGAGCAAGATCCCATCTCACTAAAAATAGAAAAAATTAGCTGGGCATGGTGGCATGTGCCTGTAGTCCCAGCTACTCGGGAGGCTGAGGCAGGAGGATCACGTGAGCCAAGGAGTTTGAGGTTGCTTTGAGCCAGGCTGATGCCACAGCACTCTAGCCCAGGCAACAGAGTGAGTCTCCAAAAAAAAAAAAAAAGAAAAGTCAATGAAGAAGCTTTCTGAATACTGACATTATGAAGTAAAAACAGCAAGGTTCAGACTAAGAGAAGTATATCTATACATGTTTTTATTTGTATAAAATATAGCTATAAGAATACATAAGAAACTAGAATTCCTGGTTGCCTCAAGGTAGAGGATATGAGGGACAGGGTGACGGGGAGTTTTTGTTTTTTGTTTTTAAGAGACGGTGTCTCACTATGTGTTTCCCAGGCTGGTCTCAAACTCCTGGGCCCAAGTGATATTCTGACTTCAGCCTCCCAAGTAGCTGGGGCTATAGGTACGAGACACCACACCCGGCCTCAGGAGGGAGGGGTTTTTTTTACCCTTTTTTGTACCTCTTGAATTTTGTACCATGTTAATGTCTTAACTATTGATTTATTGTCAATGGCTGCTAGTTTAAAAAAAAAAAAAACCTTCCACAAGCCTCAGTTTACTCTTCTGTTAAAATGGAAAAATAATAATACCTGTTTAATAGAGTTACCATGAAGAAAAATGAGATCTTGCATATAAAGTGATTTGCACAATTTCTGACCCACTTTGCTAGTCATTTAGAGCATCTTCGATTCACCACTTGTCCCTCATTCCCAGCCTCATATGGTGTTGTACACATACAGTCTCTGAGCCACTGCTTGTGAAATAAATAGATGAGACCTTAATAAAACTATGCAAGTATCTCCGGATTTCACATAAGCTAACATGCTGGGAAGTACTATGTTTTAGGGATTTAACCACCTTCATACTTACAGGGATGCTCCAGACCTGCATTCCATCGCTGTACCCAATCATAATCAGCAAAGGCGGTTCATTCCCAGTGCTATGTATTTCATGAAATTCCAGATTTCTTGATGTATCTGCATTAGAATTAAGTAACAAAGAAGCCAGTTTAAAAGACACAATGTCAATCAAGAAACAACTATACTTCTTTAATGCCTGATTCAGTCTTTATGGCTCTCCAGTGACTACTTTCCTTCTCTTCACAGCCAAAGTCTCAATGGTATCTGTCCTATTTTCTTACATACCTGTCACTCCTTAACCCATTTCAACACAGCTTCCAGCCATACCACTTAAATAATATCAAACATTTAAAGAAAAAATTAATATCAGTTCTAAACAAACTTGCCTAAAAAAGGGAAGAGAAGGGAACATGTACCACTTGTTCTGAGGCCACCAAAACCAGACTAAGATACTAGAAGAATAAATAATAAATCAATACCCTTCATGAAGGGAGACATAAAAATCCTTTTAAGAGATTACCAAACTGAATTTCACAATATATAGAAAGGCTAATCAATCACTAAGAAATGGGGTTTATCTAAGAAATGTAAGTCAAGGCTTAACATTGGAAAAATCAATCAATTATAATTTACCGCAGTGACAGAATAAAGGAGAGAAATCATATGATTACCTCATTAGATGCGAAAAAAAAAAAGCACTTGCTAAAATTCAAAAGCTATTTCATAATAAAAACTCTCAGCAAACCAGGAATTAAGGACATCTATGAAAATACTGTAGCTAACATCACACTTTATGGTACAAGACTGAATGCTTTCCCCCAAGAGGGGAGAAGGAGGCGAAGATGTCCAAACTTAAAACTTATATTCACCATTGTACTAGAGGTCCTATATAGTGCAATTAGGAAAGAAAATAAAAAAATAAAGGCTGGAAAGGAGAAGCACAGCTAATCCCTTAACAATGCAGGGATTAGAAGCACCAATCCCCGTGCAGTTGAAAATCCATATTACTTTTGACTCTGGCAAAAAGTTAACTACCAATAGCCTACTGTTGACATAAACAGTCAATTAACACACATTTTGTATGTTATATATATTATACACTGTGTTCTTACAATGAAATAGGCTAGAGAAAAGAAAATATTAAGCAAATCATGAGGGAGAGAAGATATATTTACTATTTATTAAATGGAAGTGGATCATCATAAAGGTCTTCATTCTTAGCATTTTCACATTGAGTAGGCTAAGGAGGAGGAAGTGGAGGGGTTGTTCTTGCTGTTGCAGGGGTGGCAGAAGCAGAAGAGATGGAGGTAGAAGGGGAAGCAGGACAGGCAGGAACATTTGGTGTAACTTTAACAAAATACATTGTAATTTCTGTCTGACTTTTTTGCTTTTTCATTTCTCTAAAAATGTTTCTATACGGTACCAATCCTTCTTTCACCATTTGCTTTAGTTTCAGTGCCCATAGGAAGAGAAACGTTGTAAAAGAAGTCAAAAGCAGTCCTGGATAATCAGAACCCACCTGCCAGACTGACTAATGTCAATCTGTTTTCTGGCACTTCTTCTACATCTTCTTCCTCATCATTTGGCACTAGTTCATAAGCACTGACCTCCACAAGTTGTATTCTGTTAATTTCTGTGGTATGGTATTTATTAGCTCCTGAATTTCTCCAAGATCCGTATCTTGAAACCCTTCACCTCCCACTTTTTTTTTTGCCATATCCATAATCTCTTTCATGACTTCCTTGATTGGCTCTGTCATAAATTCTGTGAAGTCATGCATAACATCTGGACACAGTTTTCTCCTGCAAGAATTTATTGTTTTGGGGTTGATGACTTTCATTGGTTAATTCTACAATATTGATGGTATCTTCAATGGTGTAATCCTTCCAGACTTTCATGATGTTCTACCAGAGTTCTCTTCCAAAGCATTGGCAATCCTTTCCCTAGAGTACCGTTATATAATGAGCCTTAAAGTTCCTTATGACTCCCTGATCTAGAGGCTGAATTACAGATGTTGAGTTTGGACACCTTCAGTGTTGAACTCATGGGGTTCTCGGTGGCCAGAGCACTGTGCAATATTAAAAGAATTTAAAACCTTACTGACAAGGTACTTTCTTACTTGAGGACAAAGCATTTATGGAACCAATCCATAAATAGGGTTATCATTGCCTAGACCTTCTTGTTGTACAACCAAAAGATTGGCAGCTGGTGTTTACCTTTTCCCTTCACAGATGGGGGGTTAGCAAAATTATAGATAAGAGATCATAAACCTGACTGCATTTGCACAAAGCAATTGCGGTAGCATATCCCTTCCTGCTTTGAATCCTGGTGCTCACCTCTCTTCTTTACTAATAAATGTCCTTTGTAGCATTTTTTTTTCTAGTATAGGGAGCTTTCATCTGCATTAAAAATCCGTTCTCCTCAATGATTTTCTTAATGGCATCTGGAAACACGTCTGCTGCCTCTTGGTTGGTAGAAGATACTTCTCCTGTTATCTTGACATATTTTAAGCCAAACCTTTTTCTAGAATTATCAAACCATCCTTTTCTGGCATTAAGTTCTCCAGGTTTAGATCCTTTACCATTTTTTTGCTTTAAGTTGTCATATAATGACTTTGATTTTTCTCAAATCATATTACAATCTATAGGTATGCTTTTCTCATAGCAATCCTGCACCCACATAAAGGCTTCATTTTCAAAAAAAATGCAAGGTTTTCATGCCTGCTGGTGTAGCTGCAGGGACAGCTTCAAGAATTTTTTTCTTTTTTAACAATGGTCCTTATGCTGGATTCATTTATTTTAAAATAGCAGGCAAATGAAGCCACAGACCCCAATCTACAATATATATCAAGCAATTCAACTTTTTCTAATGTCATGACTTTTCTCTGTTTCTTGGGAGTACTTCCAGCATCACTAGTGGCGCTTTGTATGGGTCCCATGATGTTATTCAAGGTTCATGGGATTGTACTAAACACAATAAAAAATACTCAAGGACCTCAAGAGATCACTTTTCACTGTGATATGCAATCTACTGGAAAGACAAATTGCTCACACAGATATGAAGAGCATCACACAACATTTTAAGTGTATACTTGCAACACGAGCTCATTGAAATAGCAACAGGAAGCGGATATGAAATTATTATAGCAGTGCAATATGTCCTACAGATAATTTTATGTAGCTATAATACTGCATTTTTACATTTCTTTATATTTCTCTAGACTGCAAATGGTGCCACATACAATCTTTGTTTATATGCATGTTTTGATATTTTAACGGTTTATATTAGGTCTGTATATATTTTATAGCAGTGATAAAACAGACCAGTATCTACACGTATTTTATGCATTCATGACATACCTAACTTTTTCTTAATTTTTTTGGTATTTGTAGGCTGTGCGGTTCATCGTGAGGTTTTCTAAAGTGGTACAAATCTCCAGAAGAGTTTCCAAAATATTTATTCCAAAAAATTCGTGTTTAGGGGGCTGGGCACGGTGGCTCATGCCTGTAACCCCAGCATATTGGCAGGACAAAGCAGGAGGATCACTTGAGATCAGGAATTGGAGACCAACCTGGGCAACATAGTGAGACCCTATCTCAACAAAAACTTAAAAAAAATATTAGCCAGGTATGGTAGTGCACACCTGTAGTCCCAGCTACTCAGGAGACTGAGGTAGGAAGACCACTCGAGCCTACGAATTCAAGGCTACAGTGAGATATAATTGCACTACTGCACTCCAGTCTGGGTGACAGAGCAAGACTGTCTTAAAAAAAAAATCCACATATAAAAGAACCCACACATGAGTTCAATCGATGTTGTTCAAATGTCAACTGTATCCTAGTTTTTAGGTGTTGGTTACATAGGCATTGGGTTTATAAAAAATGCATTCTATACTTTCATGTTATTTACCAAATTTTATACACTAAATACTTCAAAAAATTGTAAATCAAAGCAATCACTATCCCTTCTCCCTTTACTACACTTCATCATTGTCCTCTCTTTCTAGAAGGTAAATTTTTTTTTTTTTTTTTTTTTAAAACAAAGTCTCACTTTATTGCCCGGGCTAGAGTGAGTGCCATGGCGTCAGCATAGGTCATAGCAACCTCAAACTCCTGGGCTCAAGTGATCCTCCTGCCTCAGCCTCCCGAGTAGCTGGGACTACAAGCATCCGCCACCATGCCTGGCTAATTTTTATATATATATATATATATATATATATATATTTTTTTTTTTTTTTTTTTAGTTGTCCAGCTCATGTCTTTCTATTTTTTTAGTAGCGACGGGGTCTCACTCTTGCTCAGGCTGGTCTCGAACTCCTGAGCTCAAACAATCCACCCCCCTCGGCCTCCCAGAGTGCTAGGATTACAGGCATGAGTCACCGTGCCTGGTCTAGAAGCTAAATTTCTTCATTCAGCTATTTACAACTGTCATCTCTACTTTTCATCTCACATTCACCCCGAACCCATTTCATAATGCCCCTAACACTCCTCCCGAGTGACTTCTGCTATGGCCACCAACATTCTCCAAATTGTTAAATCCAATAGATATTTTTCAAGCACATCTTATTAGACTATTCAGTAACAATAACCAATGATCATCATTTCTTCCTTAAAACTTTCCCTTGGTTTTTCAGGGATAATCTCCTAATTTTTCCCTACTCTCTCTAGTCACTCCTTCACCATTTTCTCTGCTGGCTCATCCTTTTCTGCCTAGTCTGTAAATACTGGAGTTACTCAAAACTAATTTCTAAACTCTCTTTTCTTCTCACCTACCCTAGGTGATCTTATTCTACTCATTGCTTCAATTTGTGCCAGTGACTTCCTCAATGTGGGGTTTGGATGTTTCAATTGTAGTGTAAATTTCAAAGATTATGATTTCTTTTTTTTTATTATTTTTTTAATTCAGGATATTATGGGGGTACAAACATTTTGGTTACATGTAATAATGCATTTGCCTTGCCCAAGCCAGGGCTACACCATGTCCTTCCCCCCAATACAGTGCACCTGGCTTCCATTAGTTGTGAGTTTACCAGCTCCCCTACCTGACCAGCACCCAGTGAACATTAGTACCATGTGAACACCTTAGTGTTGATCAGTTAGTACCAATTTGATGGCGAGGACATGTGGCATATGTTTTTCCATTCTTGTGATACCTCACTTTGAAGGATGGGCTCAATCTCTATACAGGATAATATAAGAGGCTCTAATTCTCCACTGTTTTTTGTAGTTGAGTAGTATTCCATGGTACACATGATTTCCTTCCCAAACCTGATCTTCCTCCAGGGTTTCTTATTTTGGTGAACACCAACATCATCTGTCCCACTGGCAAAGCGACAACCACTTTCTTCCTCCTCTCTAACAGTAAATCTATCACTAGTCCCTGTGTCTTCCTAAACAGCTCTTTTTACTCCTCTTACACCACCACCACCCTGTCCCAGCTACAGCATCTACTCCAAAAGCATACATGGCTTCTTGCATCTACTACTGCTCACCACACTCAACATCAGAGTAAAGTGTTCTTTTTAAAACACAAATAATGACATATCTCCTCACCTCTATCCCCTGCATTAGTGCCTTCCCATTGCTCAAAGATAGAGATCAAGATCATTACATAGCTTATATATCAGTAATTTCTGAATGCTCATTTTCTTTTGATAGGAATTCATTGGCACAAAGTTAATAGCACACAGTTCTATGTCCAGCAAAATTCAAAATTATAAACTTATTCACCTAGGGCATAACTATCTTCATATCTGACATTTAAACAGTTTTATAATTTTCTGTGTGCTTTTGTGTACATAACCAAATCGACACATTAATCCATTTTCATGTGCAGAAGAGGGGTCAACTTCATTTCATCATTGACAAAAACAACTTAGGTATAATTTATTCATAGCAAATGAGAATTCTCCGGGCTCTGATACTCTCAATTCAGTCATCTTTCTACCACAAGTACCACCTTGATCAGTTTGTTACTTCCGGAAGGGCTCAAATGCTACATACAAAACCCCTGAGATCATTATATGCATAAAATCTCTGTTCTCTTATTTTAGATTCTGCTTAGTCACTTGCTCAGGGTAGTAGTGGTACTGCAGTAGTGGTACTTCATTATTTTTTAATGAAAAACTTAACTTTGTAAAATTTTTAAATTATTTTTCAAAATTATTATAAGTTTATTTTTATTCCTTGACTTTTCTTTAACTTTATGTCCTCTATCATGCATCAGTGTTTATCCATAACTGTTCTTTATCTTCCTTACTGGTTCCTTTTTTCTTATCTACCCCTAAACATGAACTTTATAGTCTTTCCTATAGACACATCCAGCATCTTTGTGTGGTCGTAGCCAACTACAATGCCAACCCCTCATTTGATGCATCCATCCTTTGAAAATTTGTACAGTCTTAATTTATCGGTGACTCTTCCCCCATTACTGCATTCAGTACATTCTCTTTTCTTAGAAAACTGTTTGAAACTCTAGAGGACAACATGAATATTGAGGTTTCTGCTCAGACCTCAAAAGTTGAGGTACAAAGTGAAATTGAATTTTTCCTCTGAAAACTACTTCTGCATTCCATATTCATATTAAGAGTGGAAACAACAACAAAAAAAAAAAGAGTGGCAAAAAACTGTCAAAACATAGTCCAGAAACTGTGGAGTCATTTTTAGTACATGTTAATAAATAAATGAGGATAAAGGTAATTATACAGGGGTTTTCAAAAAACAAAAACTTAGCAGAAAGGTAGAAAAGAACATTTCAGCCAGAGGGCCCCCTGTGCAAAGATTCTGAGGCATGAAAAGTTCTATGTCTTTAATGACCTGAAAGGTGAGCAGGACTGGAGTGCAGCTGATAAGGAGAAATAGTTAGATGGAAAAAGATATCTGAGTTTGAGGCACCTGTGGGACATCTAAGTGAAGGTGTCTAAGAAACCACTGAAATGGGGACCCTAGCTTCTAGAGCAATAAAGGCTTGGAGCAGCTATTATCTTTGTGTACCTCACACATTTCATACTCTGTACCTCCCCCTTTTCTGGTAACTAATCTTATCCTCCATCAAACAGAGAGGCACATGACCAGTTTAGCCAATTCTAGCACTACATCCTTAGCCATAGCAACTATTCCAACAACGAGAATGTGACCCAGACTGACGCCATCTAGATCTCCTAATGAATATTTTTCCTCTCTGGTCATACGGTATAATCATAAAGGTATGAACAGAGAGCTTTGAGCAACCACTGCTCCAATCTTGTTAAAGAAGTCAAAGACGAGAAGCCAACATTCAGAGAGAAGTAGTGGTAAGTAGAGAAAGATTAAAAGTATCGAACACCTATCCTTCCCAGATATATGAGTAGATTAAAAAGAAATTTCCCTATGGAAAACAGTATGATGGCTCCTCAAAAAATTAAGAATTACCATATGATCCAACAATTCCACTTCCAGGTATATACTCAAAAGAAATGAAAGCAGAGACTTGAAGAGATTTTTGTAAACCCATGCTCATTACAGTATTGTTCACAAAGCCAAAAGGTAGAAGCAATCCAAATATTCTTTGACATGAACTCACAGGTACAGCAGATATAAGAAAGTTAATTAAAACAGAAGAAAAGAAAAAGAATATTAAATGAAAAATTATTATTATAAATAACATAATTATTATTTAAAAAGAATATTAAAAATTATTACAAAAAAGAATATTAAAAAAACAAATATCCTTTGACAAATGAACGGACAAATAAAATGCAGTGTATATATACAATGAATTATTGTTCAACCTTAAAAAGAAAGAAAATTCTTTTTTTTTTTTTTTTTTTTTTAAGACAGGGTCTTGCTCTGTCACCAGACTGGAGTACAGTGGCATCATCATAGCTAACTGCAGCCTCCAACTCCTAGGCTCAAGCAATCCTCATGCCTCAGCCTCCCAAGCAACTGGAACCACAAGTACATGCCACCATGCCCTGCTAATGTTTTTTATTTTTTGTAGAGATGGGGGTCTTGCTACTGCCCAGGCTGGTCTTGAACTCCCGGCCTCAAGTGATTCTTCTACCTCTGCTTCCCAAAGTGCTAGGATTACAGGTGTGAGCCACCACACAGCTGGCCAAAAGAAAAAAAGTTCTGACATATGCTACAACATGAATGAACCTGGAAGATGTTATGTTAAGTGAAATAAGGCTGTCACAAAAAGGCAAATACAATAATGATTCTATTTATAAAAGGTAGCTGAGTAGTCAAAATAATAGAGACAGAAAGTAGACAGGTGGTTCGGAGGCTGGGAGGAAGGGAAGAATTGGAGTTGTTGTATAATGGGTATAGCATTTCAGTTTTGCAAGATGAAGAGTTCTGGAGATTAGCTGCATAACAATATGAGTGTACTTAACCATACTGAACTATATACATAAAAATGGTAAAAATGGTTAAATTCTATGCTATGTGTATTTTTCCAAAATTAAAAAATTTTTAATTCCCTTTTTTACTTAAACCAATCACTTAAAAATAGAAAAAAAGGCCTGCTGAATATGAAAACTGACAGCTCAGTATAGAACTAGACCTTGATATCAGAATTGACCAAGTTTGGGCCGGTGAGGTGGCTGACACCTGTAATCCTAGCACTCTGGGAGGCAGAGGCGGGAGGATAGCTTGACCTCAGGAGTTTGAGACCAACCTAAGCAAGAGTAAGACCTGTCTCTACTAAAAATAGAAAAAATTAGCCAGGCAACTAAAAATAGAAACACAAAAATAGCCGAGCATGGTGGCAAGCGCCTGTAGTCCCAGCTACTCGGGAGGCTGAAGCAGGAGCATCTCTTGAGCCCAGGAGTTTGAGGCTGCTCTGAGCTAGGATGATGCCATGGCACTCACCCAGGCAACAGAGTGATACTCTATCTCAAAAAAAAAAAAAAAAAAAATTGACCAAGTTTGGAGTAAGTGGTAGTAAGAATTTCTTCACAGGCTAGCAATCTGGCAGTTCCTGTTATACTGCAGTAAACCAGTTGTTTAATCTGATATATTCTGGGACCCAAACTACATGCTTTTCTTTAGGAATTTGATGGAAAAATGTCAGGATATTAAACTGCTTTGGCTACTTCTTATACCCTTTTCAATGTAGTATTGTTACAGCAAG
>CAUYSK010012368.1:0-25001 GCA_963575035.1 Avahi laniger
AGTGCTGTGGCATTAGCCTAGCTCACAGCAACCTCAAACTCTTGGGCTGAAGCGATCCTACTGCCTCAGCTTCCCGAGTAGCTGGGACTACAGGCATGCGCCACCATGCCCGGCTAATTTTTTCTATATATTTTTAGTTGTCCAGATAATTTCTTTCTATTTGTTTTAGTAGAGACGGGGTCTCACTCTTGCTCAGGCTGTTCTTGAACTCCTGAGCTCAAACAATCCGCCCACCTCCGGCCTCCCAGAGTGTTAGGATTACAGGCGTGAGCCACCATGCCCGGCCATGACCTCCATTTTTAATACCAGATTCAAAGTGTTTGCTTTAACAGTCTTTTAAAGATAAGTTCTGAATATTTTAGTTGTAAAGTAAAAACAAAAACACGTACGATTAGCCCTTGGCATACCTGTTGGAAGGCAGTCAGGTGAATTATGTTCTTCTAAAGTTATTTATCTTTTAAATATTGCAAGAGAGACCTATAAAATCATTCCATCTCAACTTTTAATTCTACATTGAGTGGTAGCGCTGTGACAGAAAGGTCACAATCTTTCCAAATAGAGGATCAAATGTGCTGTGCACTGAACCCCCACTTAGGCCTGCTAAGTACCCATAAATTAGACACAACCAGGTCACCCAGAACTGTTGTCACTCTCAAATTTAGCTCCCTGTGCAACTGTTAGTAGCGCAGCTAGAACTTAGACAGCAATAAATTCTAACCATAATGATAATGCTGAAGGCAAAAATTCCCCGTGGCTAATATATAACACACACTGTAATTTTGTGTTGGAATGGATTCTATTCTGCTGTAGAAGAAGGTCATAAATACATCAAGTACAGTTCTACCAAGTCGATTAGTGAGAGTTTAGGGACTCCAAAATGCTTAAGAATATGTTAGGGAAATTTTGGTTTATCTTTCATAACTGGTGGCAAAAATAAGTCATGATCATTTTATCTTTTCTGATTCTCTTTAATTGCTTCTTTCATGAAACAAAGAAATAAAAAGCTATGTATAAATAGTATTCTGGCAATTATTTAGAACAATTGCCATTCCCATATGCCTAGATATGAAAACTATTCTTTCAATTTAAAAATGAATGCTTAACATAATACTCTGAATGTATACTTGCATATTTGTGTATCAATGTCCCTGTGTGTATACAGGTTTTGCTATGCATATCACTCATGATACACATCAACACTTAACAGTGGTTATCATTGAAAAGTGAGTTTGGAGTATGAACTGTTATAAAAGAAGAAAATATGCTAACAAATATATACAAATTTTGTAGTTCAAAAAACAAAAATACCTAACAGTAAATTGTCTATGAGTTTCTCAATCACTTAGGTTTCAACATACAAAATAAATTTGTTATAAGGGATTTGTTATGTGAACAGTGCAGATTATAACACACATCTTCAATCTAATGGCATTTTTTTTTTTTTTTAGAAACCACACTATTTGGAAGTCTTAATGATTTAGCGGAAAAAATTAACAAACTTGTAAGAATTGATTATGTACTTACTACCTTTACAAAGTAAAGAATCTTCATTATTTCACAAATAATCTGGAAGACAGTGAAAGGAAATAAGACAGTGTGTTCCAGAAACGATTTTTAAATAAAGAAACAAATTTAAAGGAAATGGCTGGCCAGAGTTGTATCTTCTGCAAATTAAGTTTCACAGTGAATAATGGTATATTTACAGAAGAAATTGCTTTAAAAAATACCAATTTGAAAATATAATTAGGTAGATGTAATATGTAGATAAATTTGTAGATTTTTCACAATGAGTTATTAAGGACATTCGGCCCTTTTAATTGTAGGTATTTATTATATATAAAATTCAATGTAGGCTGGGATTAATAAAACATAGTCCTTGGACTTTAACAGCAAACTCTGTAAAACTGATATGTGATGAACATAAATAACTATACGACAAGCCAAAAGGATATTAAAATTATGAATTTTAGAACAAGGAATTGCATACAAGTGTTATCATTAGAAAATAATTTATATAAAATTACTATTTAAGTCATGTCTTAGAAGTAGATAAAATTCAATTGATAGCACTTGATATAGAGAATTCAGAACTTTGGAAAGAATATCAGGGAATGTATGGTAAGAAAAAATTAGATTGTGTTTAGGAAACAACAATTAGCTCAGTTTTCTTAGATTATAATCCAAATATTTCTAAATAAAAAGAAATGATGTAGACAAGATGCAGCTTCAATCTAGGAAATCTCAAGGCCAGATATAAAACAATTTGCAATGAATAGCTGTCTCCTGACAAGGTCAGAAATCTGGGGCACTAAATCTAATAGAACAGGTTGAATCAAGAAAGATGGTAGAGAGGACAATTAGATTATCCAAGTGAGAACTAAGAGGACATGTGCTAAAGTGATGCTGATGGATGCAGATTCAAGATACAATGTGGAGATAAAACTAGTAGACTTAGCAGTTAAATGATTTTGGCTTGGACAGAGAAGTCAAAGCCTTTGTCTAGCTACCAAATTAGAGTCTGAAAGAAAAGAAGTTAAGATGTTTGGTGTAATCATGAACATAATTTCTCTCTGTTCAAAAGCTCTTAAAATTCTGCACAGAATTTTCAGACACGTAATAAAGGCCTGTGCCAGAGTCATATTTTTTCTATTATTATTTTAATTATTGATGTTATCATGACCATTATTATCTCATGTCCAATAGTGATTAGAGAATATTAGCCAAGTGAGACAATAATTTTGCATTTCAAAGATTCTTATGTGATGTTCCTTTATTACTGGGACTCTTCATTTTCCCACCAGACATCGTATTATGGTTTTATCATTTGCAACTTTTGATTTGATATCTTCATCTTTTTTTAAAATATAATTTTAGCAAACAAAAATAAAAGTAGGAAATAAAAAATGATGACCATCAGGAAAAGAATTATGGACCAGACTTGAAAATTGTCAAATATTTCATATTCATATAATCCCACATAAAAGTTTTCTAATTAGATACAAATATTTTGGACTTAGACATTTTTATGCTTTATTTTTACCTTCAGAAATTTTCCTGAAGATCATTAGTTTATCAGCTTATTTTTTAACATTTAATGTTAAACATATTTTTCGTTTATGTTTTCTTTTAGTTCTATGTGGTCATAATTGTTGAAATGTTCCCATTAAGAGATAATTTATGGCTTCAATGAACAAAGAATAGAAAACATGATTTGGAATACTTTCTCTGGCAAATACACTTTTTCCTAGTTACTGCTGAAAAGACAGGGATAATTGAATATGGATCTACCACATGACCGCACCCCTCCTTCTCTGGCTATAAGCAGTCTTTCAAACATTTTAGGGAACGGGCATGGTTTGAACATAAAAAAGAACTAACGTCAAGTGCAAAACAAGGAAACAGGAGAGCAAAATCATAAATATTCAAAGGAGTCTGATCTGCAGGGAGGAAAATAAAGAACACACAAAGAAAGGTAGAGACTAGCTACCAAATGGTCCAAGACCAACTAGTATTCCTCTGTCCCTGGTAAATTTACAATTTTCCTAAAACCAAATTATTTTTCATTTTTATGGTATTGAAACTCTTAATACTCTCCCTCATCAACCTGAGTTCATTTGAAAGTATTTTTGTGCTTTTCTTATAAGCCAAAGAACTTTGATTAAAATCTGAGTATTTTTTTTAAAAAAAGCATCATTGTTTTCCGAAGACTCAGTGTACAATTTTCCACTAAAAAAATTTCCAGAGAAGTTTTCCATTAAGAAATATTAAAATGATCATAACATGGAGCACTGGCAGTTATTAGTAGGGTCAAATCCTGATTGTTGGCCCTATTTTGCTATTCAGAGCAATCATATTTTTTATTGCAATTCATTATATTCATAAAATAAACAATGCAAAGAATTTTGGCAATAATATAAAGAATTATGTTTCCAGTAATGCCCTATATTTTAAAAGAAACTACAAATACTGTTGAATTTATTAATAATAATATAGTTATTTAATAATATATATTCTATTAAAATTTAGCCTTTGATTGGAAGCATCTTTTATATTTAAACAAATTTTAGACATAAATATACGTATATATGCACATATTTATATTACATAATTAATCTATACGATGTTAATACTAAAGAGTACTTTTTTTTACAAATGCAGTCTATATGAGAAAAGTGTGCACTCATAGTTATTTCAAATGAATTATCTGCTTTTTTATAGAAAACATTAACTAAGAGCATAGAGAAGCATATCCAGGATAAAAGATCTTATTCTAAATCAATATAAATAATGTTAAAACAACAAAGTAAAGATAGACAATAGCTTTCCAAGTAGATTAAAGTCACTTTGAATGTTTAAATTGTATTATTATTTTATTTCAAATGATGATTTAGTAATATTGGTGTGGAAGCATTAGGTACAATATATTGAGAGGAACGTTTCACAAAATGCATGTACCTATCTCAGTAATATAATTAAGGTAAATGAATTTGTCTTTATAAAAAAACTAGACAAGTGTACAAAGATATATGTATAAAATTTTTCACTGCAAAATTTTTGTGATCTTTAAAAACTGCAAACATACCTGAGGTTCAAAATAAGGGATTGGTTTAAAAAATCCCTAATTTGTTTATCCAATAAAACGTTATGCAGCTATTATGTCAAAATTAATTATATAAACATTCGTTCATATTGAAATATGTGTGTTCTAAATTACATGTAAAAAGTAAGCTGAAAGCATAATGTATAGCATGATCCAATTTTAATTAAGAAGTGTTATAAATATATATACAAACATGCATAAGCTTGAAATAATATGTGGCAGGATAAATACTAAATGTTATTTTTCCTAGATGGTAAAATTACTTTTGTAAATATGCTTTTTAAAATTTTTGGATATGTTTACCATAAGCTTATATTATTTTGCAATTAAATGAGATTATAATTTCCCATTGTGCTCAGATTTGGACTAAAAGCATTTATTTATTTCACCACTTGTCTAGCAGCAATGGTCTATGCTTCACACAGAATAGGCACTGGGTTAAGAATTTTCAGGAAAAAAAGCCTTTATGCTTTGATAAATGGAGCCCTAAAAGCACTACGGCAATAGGCAATAGTGGCAATATGGCAAGACGAAAACATGACTCACAAGAAATAAAAAAAATTCATAGTTAATAAAGGATATCATAAACTGCAGTAAAATAAGAGACAAAATGAGGTTTATTAAACACTCCAAACTTTAGACATGAAATAGATTAAAGAATCATAGACTCCATAACCTAATATAAAGGGGATCATAAACCCTGCTCAATGATGTGAGATGATTCAGGTTCACTAAACTGAATATCTGACATCTGGATTTCATAAACTGGAAACTTGAAGGTAGCCATGTTTAGATATGCTCCCTGAGTTTTCCCAGGGTCCCGTACAATTACTGGTTATAATCTCCCACATCCTTTCCCCCTTCTCTGCATTCAAAAAAGACCAGGGTATAAATAAATAGGTGAGAACAAAGTTACTTTAGAGAGCTACTTAAAGCTACTAAAGGTTTTCAGCTTTTTCAGAAATGAGACCAGCAACAACTTTAATAATTTAGCTTTTCTTAATAACAAATCACTATGTCACGCTGCCTGAGAACTACTGGACTGGAACTTTGCTAGGAAACTTTTGCTCACCTGTTCCTTTTTTTACAGCTATATAAGCACACTGCCACAGTCTCAGTTTTCAACCAATCCTTACTACTTTTAAGAGCAGCCACCTGTGAATGCACCCAATCAAAGCCTGTCTTCAAGCTAGCAGCTGAGTGACACTCTCATACTTGGCTGTTGTTGGAGAGAAATGGATTATAGTCATGCTTGTTCTATTTTGAAAAGGCTACTACCTCTTTATTCTTAACACTTTATTCTCTTCTTGTTCAGACATCTGACAATCTTCCAGGATATTAAAGGGGAAATATCATGGTTATCTCAGGCACAGATATTCCCTTCCTTTCTCTTTCTTCTTTCAAGGAGTTAAAAAAATAAATGTTGTTGATATACTCAGGAAATAAACTCAAATTATAAAGAAAATTTAATATCATATCAAACATACGTAGATATTTATATCATAATAAAGTTACAATACAGGGGCAAAGAAAAAAGAAATTACTCACATCTCTATCCAGAACTCTGCCAGTGCTGTTCAGGAAAAGCATTTGTTTAACAGGATCCAACAACACCCAGTAATCCACATTGTCCTTTAAAGAGAGTTCTATGGTGGGGTCTGGTCCTCCAGCAGTCCCTTTGATCAACATATTGTCCACCAGGATTGTACCTGCAAACCAAAGAAAATTATTTGAAAACATATTCCACTCATAGGCATTCTTTAGCAAAGATCATGCTTTTAAACCCCTGCTAGTTTACAAATCTGTTTTAAAATAGAACATACTCAATTGTATATCTAGCATAAGATATAAAATATTCTTTGTCAAAAAGACAAAAATGTCTTCATTATACTATTTATAAATTATATTTTGGGGGAGATCAAGGCGGGAAGCAGAGATTCAAACACGTGGGGAATTTCGTCATCTGTCTCTTGTTTTCCTTTAATGACATGAATCTGTTTCTTTCTCTGTCCATCACTTCTCACGGGAGTTATCACTGGATTTTATCCTGAATAAAAGGAAATGCCTGGAATAACAGAGTTTGATACCTCAATTCATTCAGTAAGACTTCTGATATGAAGAGAGATATCTCCAAACTAAGAGAGGAAGAAAAAGAAAGAGATTTAAACAAGTAGCTGAATCTCCCACAGTGAGAACTGCTTCTTTTTCTTTTATCTTAAAGAAAATCCATAAAACATAAATCTTAATGTGAAAGACAAAACTAGTCTGTAGATATGTAATAGAAGCCATTCTTCTTTAAGACATGTCTGGGTTACTCCACTAGAACAACACACTGTTCCAATATAATATTTTGGTGCTTGCTTGCTTATTATTTTTTCAGCAGACTGAATTATAGACAGTTTTTGAATAAGAGTGGAAAGAGCATACGTCTCTAATCCTTCCTACTCTGTTAAAGATCCCATGCATTTTATATGTTGAAGGCAAATGGTACTGATACAACTCAAATTCCACTTTTCCCTCATTCAGAAATCAATGATCTCTTTGCCAAATGATAATGCACTATGGCTTGGAGCAATCATTTTCAACTGACCCATTTTATTAAACTTATAGCATATAGAAGAGTTGTGGCTATGCAAATAAAAATGTACCCTCTTAAAGACACTAGAATAAATGATAAAGATCTAGGGAACTCATTGCCTTAGGATAACACACAAGAATACATAGAGAACCCATAAATATTAATATGAATCTGGCTTAAGAATATGATGCAAAATGTATCAGTTGCATTTTCTTAAGGCATAAAATTGGCCTAAATGTTATACCACAGTATAATTACAGCAAAAAGAGGGGGGTCTCTTTGGAAGATTTTTCTCAGCAATTTAACAGTTTAACAATTTTCTATAGTATTTCTTTATCATATTTTTACTAATGGGCTTTATCTGCCTAGGGAATGTTGGAAGGAAACATTATTCTTTTGTAACACAAACCTAAGCAGTATTTAAACACACACAGTCTCTCTCTCACACACATGTTTTTCTAAGAGGCAGGATTTTTTTCCTACTTTTTCATACACTAGTACATAAAAATGTAAATATTGAATGAAACTGATCTTTCTTAAATGGCAAATAGATAACCTACAGACAATACACCCCAATTTACAGTTCACATGTTAATGGCATTTTCTTACCTCTACATATGTTCAAGAATACATTCAAGGCCCTAGTATATACCCATTTGCAAATACTTCACCACTGACAAATTATTTGGTGTATATTTCAATATGTAATTAAGAAATTAACTTGGATTTTATTCTCTGATCAAGAAAAAAAAAAAGGAAATGTACAACAGACAGGTCAACTAACATTAACACTTACTCCTTGACACAATAGTCCATAATAGCAGCAACAGCAAATTTTTTGATAGTGTACATATACACCAAGCAGACTTACCGTTGAGCTCTCCTTTATAAAGCAAATTGTTTATAACTAGAAATTTTTTTAGCTACTATTAAAGTAGTTAATGTATCCAGATTTATATTTTATTTAATGATTTCTTTATTTTCATGGAGAAGATCTAAATATTTTTCTTTTTCTCAGATCACCCCTGTGTTGATCAATGATTAAAACTCACCAATAGGTGTTTCTACTGATGGTATGCAGAAAAAGAAAGAGCTTTGTGTTTTGTTTTTGTCTTTTTTCCACCACAAGAATACTTCATTCATATTGCCAAAAAATCTCTCAAGATTGTCATGTGCCATGTTGCTTTAGACCAAAAGTCCAGAGGGGGGGGGGAAGACAGCACAGCTAAAGCAGACCTGATACAAGGAAACATATTTAAAAATGTAAAAATAAATTAACCTAGGTGGTTACTCTGGCTTACCTGGAAACCCTATCCTTTCCCCTTCCCACAGAAAAGTAGGTGACATCCAATCTGAGGTTAGCATTGAGCCAGAAACTCCACTCTTTCCACTCCTGCAGTGGTGACTGTATCTTCCCACAGGTCCTCAGATTTCCAGATCTGGGCAGCTGTTGTTCTGAGACAATGTTGGAGTATGCAGCTAACCATTGGCCTACCCTGGGCGTATTAGGAGAATGTGGTCACTTACTACCTTTCTTGATTTGCAAGTTTCCCTTTTTGCCAAGAGAACCTTTTGCCTAACATATTTCATATAATATTTAAAATCCTGGTCAGGCACAGTGGCTCACGCCTGTAATCTTAGCACTCTGGAAGGCCGAGATGGGTGGATCGCTTGAGGTCAGGAGTTCGAGACCAGCCTGAGCAATAGCGAGACCCTGGTAGAGACCAAAATTAGAAAGAAATTAGCCGGACAACTAAAAATATATATATAAAAAATAAGCCGGGCATGGTGGCTCATGCCTGTAATCCCAGCTATTCGGGAGGCTAAGGCAGAAGGACCGCTTGAGCCCAGGAGGTCGAGGTTGCTGTGAGCTATGATGACACCACTGCACTCTACCCTGGGCAACAGAGTGAGACTCTGTCTCAAAAAATAAATAAATAAAATAAAATAAAACAAAATAAAATAAAATAAAATCCATTCCCTTCCTTGACTCTATTTTAAATATAGGGACACAGATAACTTAAAAATAAAAATATAAGATATGCTACACAACACCAATAAGAAAGCTGGATGGTTCTATTAATATCAGCTAGAGGCCGGGTGCAGGGGCTCACGCCTGTAATTCTAGCTCTCTGGGAGGCCGAGGGGGCGGATTGTTTGAGTTCAGGAGTTCGAAACCAGCCTGAGCAAGAACGAGACCCCATCTCTACTAAAATTAGAAAGAAATTAATCAAACAAGTAAAAATATATAGAAAAAATTAGCCAGGCATGGTGGTGCATGCCTGTAGTCCCAGCTACTCGGGAGGCTGAGGCAGGAGGATCGCTTGAGCCCAGGAGTTTGAGGTTGCTGTGAGCTAAGATGACGCCACGGCACTCTAGCCCGGGCAACAACACAGTGAGACTCTGTCTCGAAAAAAAAAGAAGTGGTCCAAAGCCTGGAAGAAGTGGTAGTCAATTGGTGCAAGGTCTGGTGCATATTGTGGATGACAGAGACTTTCCAAGTCCAGCCTCTGTAGTTTGAGCAGTGTTGTTTTTTGCGACAGGTGGTCTTGCAAGAGGATTGGCCTATCCCTATTGACCAATCTCGGCTGCTTAATCACAAGCATCTTCATCATTTCATACAGCTGGTTGCAGTAGCCATCGACTGTGATCTATTGACCAAGTTTCATGAAGCTATAGTGAAGAATACCAGCACTGCACCACCAAACAGACACCATCAACTTTTTATTATTATTATTATTTATTTATTTATTTTGACTTGGTGTCTCGCTTCTGTTGCCCGGGCTAGAGTGCCATGGTGTCAACCTAGTTCACAGCAACCTCAAACTCCTGGGCTCAAGCGATCCTTCTGCCTCAGCCTCATGAGTAGCCGGAACTACGGGCATGCGCCACCATGCCCAGCTAATTTTTTCTATATATTTTTAGTTGTTCGGCCAATTTCTTTGTATTTATAGTAGAGACGGGGGTCTCGCTTTTGCTCAGGCTGGTCTCGAACTCCTGAGCTCAAACGATCCACCCATCGCAGCCTCCCAAAGTGCTAGGATTACAGGCCTGAGCCACCACACCCAGCCTCCCATTAGCTTTTTTTGATGAATATTTGGTTTTGGACTATATTTTGGCACTTCATCTTTATCCAACCATTGGGCCAACTCTTTGCAATTGTCAAAAGGAATCCATTTTTCATCACCCGTAACAATACGTTACAGTGTAGAAGTGGCTGGTCTTTATGTCATGCCAGCAGAGAAAGGCAAGCTTCAAGATGATTTCTCTTCTGACACTCTTTTAATTCATGCAGTACCTGCTTCTTTACCTTGTCCATTTGTTTCAAATGGTCCAATATTGTTGGAATAGTAACAGTAACCTTGCTGCTAACTCATGTGTAGGCTGAGATAGATTCGCTTCCACTACAGCTTTCGGCTCATCTCTATCCACCTTGGTCTCAAGGTCACCCACATGGCTCATTTTCAAGATCAACATCACCAGGACAGAACTTCTCAAACCATCAACGTACTGTGCATTCATTAGCCACATCCTCCCCAGACACTTTGTTGATATTTTGAGCTGTCTGCACTGCATTGGTTCCATGACGGAACTCATAATCAAAAATAACACAAATTTTTGACTTATCCGTGGTTTCACGAAAATTGCTCTAAAAAAATTTGAGCAACAATCGCAAACCAAAACGTGTGTTTGAAAGAAGGAGGATGTATCTTCACAAAAAAAAAAAAAAAGTGTCAAAGTGAAATGTCAGAGATATCAACTGTCAAATTTAGTACTTAAGGAAATTGGACATTCCATAGTTAGTAATCTAATATTAACATGTACGGAGCAGAATCACAGAGTGATTACGCAAATATCACAGTGGGGCCCAGAGGGATAAAGCATATTTTCAGAGGGGCAGGAGAGGTGGGGAATGTAGGTAATTCTACTGCGGGGCAATAAATGGTTACTAGGCAGAATGAATGGAAGGTGAACAGAGATAAATTTGCCAGTGGTTCTCTTTGGAAATTGAATGAGCCTCAGAGACAGACATGATCTTGTGGTGGTTACATTCTTCAGTCTACTTTTCTACGATAGATAATGAGAAACAGTTGTTCTCCTTGCAGCATCTGTGTGGTCTTTATGTAGATAGAGGAAAAGTATCCTCCAGCATCTATTACTCTTTAAGGGGCTTTTAATTCAAAGTACTCATTATACCCGGGAGCCTTATTTTGGGGTGAAATATTATGGTTTGCTTCAGCACCCAGTCTCTTGGGGATAGCTGTCTCTGTGTCTGGCCTCCCTCAGTTGGGAAGCCTCCCTTTTTTTTCTCTCATTTTCTCATTTATCTTTAAGGATATCATAAGTACCAATTAGAGTGTAAGATTTTTAAGGGTAGTGTTGGCTATTTCATTGTTCTTAGCATAGTCTTTACCCAAAAGAAAGATTTTTACCCAAAGAAAAGCAAAAAAAAAAAAAATATATATATATATATTTATATTTGCTAGAAGCTCGAATGTACCATTATCTCTGTTCTTGCAAAGCAGAACGAGTCACAATGTGGTCACAGTTATTTTAGGGCCCTAAACAGACATAATACTGCTTTCCAGCCAAAGGAAGGAAAATATTTCCTTTCTCTTCCTGAGGCATTGGGACTGTTTCAGTTTTCGTATCTGGGAAGATTGTTGGATTATCTTGAAAGTTCTCTCCATCTGTGAAATCTCCTGAATGTCTGGCGTTCCACTTGGGTTTTCGACAGAGATGTCGAGTTCCCGTCAGGTAGTTGGCCTGCACACGGAAGGGAATGCCTTCATATCGCACGTACAGAGTTCATTCATTAAGCTGGACTGAGGCAGGCTTTTCATGCAGGCAGAGTGTTTATTTGCCCTGTATTCCAGCACAGCCCCGGACTCAAGAGACATCTGTCCTGTGTTTGTTTTCCATTATTTGCTAGTAATGATCACTGTCATTAGAAAGTGGAGAGTTGCTAGGGGCCCTTCAGATGTTTTGTTTAATGAGCCTTGTCTTGAAGAGTGGTTCTCCTGGCTTCGGTGGAAATGGGAGTTGTGGGAAGATTTGCAAGTAAAAGGCCCCAGGAGCAGGAAGGAAGGTTGGAAACCAGAGATTTGAAGAGGAAGTGGAAGGAAGCCCATTGCTGCAGAAAGAGGCTGAACCTGAAGTTAAAGGAAAAATAAAGTAAAAATCCAGAACCCTGGATAAATCTCTGGCTCTGGCATTTATTATCTGTGTGATCTTGGAGAAGTCACCAAGCTTCTCTGAGTCTCCATTTCCTCATTCGTCAAATGGGCGTTATACTCCCCGCCCGGCCTGCTTCACAAGGCTGTCAGCAGGATCAAACGAGAGGGCTTTGGAAACTGCACACTGCTGTAAGAGACACAGCTGGTCATCTTCATTATCGTCATCATCGTCATTATAATTTAATAACTGATTTCGTAACAATTCTTTGGGAAGGCCTTTCCTAAACAATGTGACCAGTCAAAGGACTCCACCCATCAGGCCTAAATGTGTAATCCCAGTTCCTGGAGGAAGGACCCAGGGTTTTCAGAACTCAGCGGCATCTCTGTGATGCTCTAGGGGAAGGAGGCCGAGTGCAAAGGGGCTCTGTCTCACCCCCACCCTGGCACCCCACCCCTGAGCTAGCCATACAGAGTGTGGGTGAGGCACAGACTGCAGCTCTGGTACCTCTGCGCGGGGTATCTGGACACCACAGCTGCGAATCGGGGAACTGACCTGAGATGAAAGGGGATGATGACAGGTCCTTTTGTTATGGAGGCAAGTAGGTGTTTGGGGGATCCATTCCCTAATAAAGATTACTTGGGGCTGGGCGTGGTGGCTCACGCCTGTAATCCTAGCTCTCTGGGAGGCCGAGGTGGGCGGATTGTTTGAGCTCAGGAGTTCGAAACCAGCCTGAGCAAGAGCGAGACCCCGTCTCTACTAAAATTAGAAAGAAATTAACTGGACAACTAAAAATATATAGAAAAAACTAGCCGGGCGTGGTGGCGCATGCCTGTGATCCCAGCTACTCGGGAGGCTGAGGCAGAAGGATCGCTTGAGCCCAGGAGTTTGAGGTTGCTGTGAGCTAGGCTGACACCATGGCACTCTAGCCCGGGCAACAAAGTGAGACTCTGTCTCAAAAAAAAAAATAATAATAATAAACCAGGAGGAGGAGCTCACTCTAGATAATTGCATAATGTTCGAAACCAGATACTTTTCCAAACTTTTTATTTAGTCATTTCTTCTAGCAGACCTGTGGAATATGATTTTGGTTTTTAGGAACAGGTCAAAATTTAACAGTTTCCTTAGTCATAAATACTTCAGCAGCTATAAATTTCCTGTGTATTCATGAAAACTAAATATCTTCTTTATTTCTAGGGACCCTACTGTAAATATCTCCCTCATACTTTTCAAGAGACGCTCAGTAAACTGATGGGGGATATGGGGCAGCTCAGACTGACTTTATTGAATACAATTTTTTGCAATTTACTGGTCAACAATAGCTTTAAAAATCAGGTTAGAAAATGAAAATCTCTTGGTATGTTTAAAATGGAAAATTTCTGTTTTATTTTTAGGATTCTTTCTGTTAGTAGGAGTAGTGGACATACTCATTTCAAATATGAATTTGATAGTTTCTACTATTCAAATCTGGACTTCATTTCTCATTGTAGAATTATACTATTTATCTACCCTTTGTGCACAGATACTAATTTAAGTTTTATAAATATAAACTATTTCTGTGCTATTATTTTGACTCAATTCAAAGCAAAGTCAGTTTTTTCTCTTTAATTTTAGGAGTTCAAACTTTGATGTCTTAGTCTATGCTACCCTTAAAATGTTCTTAAAATATGAGTAGATTTGAGCATAAGCTCATGCTTTTTAATCATAGAAGAATATGGTGCTGACTTATTACTTGCATCTGATGTAATAAAGGAAATAATCATTGTTAGATTAAAGATTAACTGTGTTTAAGGAGAAATCACCTTTGTTGGATTTCACTTGTAACTTTTTGTTCACTTTTTGTTTTTTCTCATATGAGTCAATTATGGCTAGGTCATATTTGAATATCAATCATAAAAAGGACACAGGCTTTGGAGTCTGACAGAGCTGAGTTTGATATGCCAGCTCTGTCCCTTATATGGCCTTAGTCTAGTCATAGAGCTCTATATCTCAGTTTTCCTTATCTTTAAAATGCAGACAGTAATACAACCTATTTCATAGGCATATTTTTGAGGGTTAGATCTAATACTGTAAGATTAGTAAAATGCTTTAGTACATACTTGTAACATAATAAGCACTTAATAAATATTAGTGGCAGTGGAGATTGTGCTATTTAAGAAATTCTAGCAAATTCAGTACTGAAAGAAAGTGAAATCTCTAACAAAGTTATTAGCATCATATTGACAAATAATATATTTTCATTTTCGTTGGCCAATATCTATTCCGAGTTTTTTTTAATGCAACAAATTTTCCCCTAGCCTTTTTGTTTTTGATATTTGGAGTGGATGTAAAATATTATGTCTGTGATCATTTAAGAAGTCTTCTGTATTTTAAATTAAGCAACAACAATAACATACTAAACATCTTCTGTAATCTTTTCTAGCAGATTAAATTTTTCAGACCAACCAAATCTGACTCAGTGGATTAGAATAATATCTCAGCAAATACAAACTTTACAGTTTCTTAGGAAAGAAGAAAGTACTTCTGGTAAGTTTTGGTAACCTGTTTTCATTTTCCCTAAAGTCTGAGATCATTGCAAAATGTGTTTTCAGAAGAAATTATTGAAAAGTAAAACCTCCCGGCCGGGCGCGGTGGCTCACGCCTGTAATCCTAGCTCTCTGGGAGGCCGAGGTGGGCGGATCACTTGAGCTCAGGAGTTCGAGACCAGCCTGAGCAAAAGCGAGACCTCGTCTCTACCAAAAATAGAAAGAAATTAATTGGACAGCTAAAAATATATATAGAAAAAATTAGCCGGGCATGGTGGCACATGCCTGTAGTCCCAGCTACTTGGGAGGCTGAGACAGTAGGATCGTTTGAGCCCAGAAGTTTGAGGTTGCTGTGAGCTAGGCTGACGCCATGGCACTCGCCCCAGGCAAGGGAGTGAGACTCTGTCTCAAAAAAAAAAAAAGTAAAACCTCCCATTTAAAAATTTGACTCATTCTAAATCTCTTAATAAACTAAATTTTACTTTTCTGCATTACTCCTATTCCTTGAAAACACACAAGCACATGAGAAGTTTATAATAAATACTTCTCACTTATTCTCCCATTTTATTGAAAAGTTTCTGGGGATTAGGGAGAGATGTAGCTTACCATTGAGCATTTAGGTCTCAGAGGGCTAACTCATTTAATTGTTTGCATTACCAAAGACTTCCCAAGCATCACAGACCATGTACTACACTTATAACCTTGTGGGAAAGCAATATGAGCAGAATTTATATCATTGGTTTTCATAGAAACAAAATAGCATACTCTATCTTTTGTTCTAGTGGCTATAGTCTGAGGAAAAGCATAGGTAACTGAAGAAAATGGTCTACCAGAACAATAGTGTTTTTCATGTTTTATATGGGTGTTATGCCAGTTTTTATTAATGGGAATTTTTTTCCTGTTTTTTTAATTTCTTTGACCTACATTACTAAAATGTATAGATACTGATATAAAATGGCTATTTCTCTAGATACTGCTTCTTCAGAGAATTCAGAAAATATGGATGAATTACAGCTCCCTGAAGGGTTCAGGCCTGATTTTCATCCTAAGTAAGTATATTACTTTATTCCTTTTAAATTTGGCCCATTTAAAATGAAAAATTATGTTAGTGGTTAGTAGGAATATGACTTGGCAAGCTAGGAGGCAAAACGTTATACGATATTGATCTTGAATTCTAAAGTGTAAGCATTACATGATGATATTTATTGAGGTGTATTGAAAAAAATCTAATAACCAGGTGACATGTTTAACTCTCACTACCCTCTCCTAGGCTGCGTTGCTCACTCCCACTGTACCCCTTTATCCGGGTGTCTTTGACAACATCCTTGGCATCCTTTGCCTTGCAGACAACATCTCTTTAGTACTTCTAAATCCAAACTGCTCAGCTTCCCCACCAAATCCTGTGCTTTCATCTACTCTATGTTTCTGTTGATGGCCCCACCAACCTCTTAGTAACCCAGGATCAAAGCTAGAGTATTTTCAGCCCTATTTTACTTTGTAACAAATTAGTTACAAAGCATAGCATAGATTCTAGAGCTGGACTGTGTGGTTCAGTTCCCACCACTGCTGCTTATTAGCTGTGCAACTTTGAGCAAATTGCTTCACCTCTCTGTACCTTAGTTCCCTCATCTGTTAAGTGAGATTAACTCATAGGTATTATTAGGATAAAGTGACATATATGTAGAGCTACCTGGAAGCTGTCCCTGGCATGCACTAAGTAACTCAATAAATACAAAACTGGAAGGCTTAAATAGAAAAACATCAGTCCTCTGCCTCCCACACTCCACCTCCCTACCCTCAGTCCTGTCATTTTGTTTGTCTTTTCTAGTATTTACTTCCATATTTCTAATTAAACAATATCTTTCTGTTGACTGATAAATTATCTCACAACTTTTGTTTAAATCAGTTGTCAATTTTTACATTTTAATAACTTTCTACTAATACAAGTTGCATATTGAAATTACATTTCCTTTCTTGTACTGTTTTGTCTTTCCTGTGATAATTACCTTGTCTTTTTCTTGTACTTGGTTTTCTGTTTTTTTTTTTTTTTTTCCCTCTAAATGGTGCAATATATCTGTCTAATGCCTAGTAATAACTTTTCCAAGAGCTCAGACCCATCAGATGATCTTCTATCCTGAGGCCTTCCTTCTCCCACATAGCCTCTGTCCTCCTGCACCAATGAGGACAGGGAACAGCTATCACTCTAAGACTTCCCATGGCCATGCTCCTCATGTTTTCTGGATTGAGTATCTTCTTTTCTCTTAATTACTCCCTCTTTTGCATAGGTGCATCCCTCAGACTCCTAAGAAAGGATACCTGAAATGTTACATTTTCATGGTTGAAAATATGTTTATTGTATCCATTTGCTCAACTGATAGTTTCTGTATAGAATTCTGGGTTAGAAGTAATTTTTCAGCTGAGTGTGGTGGCTCACACCTATAATCCTAGCACTGTGGGAGGCTGAGATGGGAGGATTGCTTGAGGCCAGGAGTTTGAGACCAGCCTAAGCAGCATAGCAAGACCCTGTCTCCACAGAAAATACAAAAATTGGCCAGGTATGGTGGCACACACCTGTAGTCCCAGCTACTTGGGAAGCTGAGGCAGGAGGATCACTTGAGTCCAAGAGTTTGAGGTTGCTGTGAGCTATGATAATGCCACTGCACTCTGGCCTGGATGACAAAGTGATACCCTGTCTCAAAATAAATTTTAAAAAAATAATTTTTTTTTTTTTTTTTTGAAACAGAGTCTCACTTTGTTGCCCTGGCTAGAGTGAGTGCTGTGGCATCAGCCTAGCTCACAGCAACCTCACACTCCTGGGCTCAAGCAATCCTACCGCCTCAGCCTCCCAAGTAGCTGGGACTACAGGCATGCGCCACCGTGCCCGGCTAATTTTGTCTATATATTTTTAGCTGTCCAATTAATTTCTTTCTATTTTTGATAGAGACGGGGTCTCGCTCTTGCTCAGGCTGATCTCGAACTCCTGAGCTCAAACGATCCGCCGGCCTCGGCCTCCCAGAGAGCTAGGATTACAGGCATGAGCCACCTTGCCCGGCCTAAAAAAATAATTTTTCATCTAGATTTTGAAGGCATTATTTTACTACTTTCTAACATCCATTGAGAAATTAATGCCATTCTGATTCCTGTTCTTTGTAACTTTTGAAAAATTTTTTTTATTTTATTTTTTTTTTTTGAGACACAGTCTCACTAAATTGCCCAGGCTGGTGTGGAATTCCTGGGCTCAAGTGATCCTCCTGCCTCAGCCTCCCAAGTAGCTGGGACTACAGGCATGAGCCACTGCACCCAGCTCCTTTGTAACTTTATTACTTATGAAAACTGTTGAAATCTCTTTATTCTGAAATTTCTCTGTGATATACTTTGGTATATGAATCTTTTTTTCATTCATTTTGCTAGATTTTCAATAAACTATTTGCATCTGAAGATTCATGTCCTTCAGTTCTAATAATTTTTTATGTTGATTCTTAGATAATTTTCTCCTCTTGGATTTTGTTTTTTGAGATGGTGCCACTATTAGCTCACTGTTGGCCCCGTTAGACTGATCCTCTAATTTTCTTACAAGTTTTCTCCTTTCTATGCTGTCTCTATTTTCCCTGAGTTCTTTTTTTCTATTTGTTTGTTTTGACTTCTCTGTTTGATGCTTTTTTTTAAATGTTTATTGGTCCTTGGGTAACTAAGAATGGCATTGGGAAGCTTGTTGGGTACTTGGTGGGCAGGTTGGAGCTTGCTGACTTCTGAGCCTCAGAGGAAGGTGATGAGGACACCACCAGTCTTTTACTTGGGAACCCCTAAATGTCAGTGTATGGAATGACTTTCCCCTGGGGATATTTCACTGGAAAAACTAATTGCTATGGCTGTGAGTGTACATTGCTGATGTTCTCAAGATGGGAAAGAAGGCCAAGGGTCTCACAGTTTAGTATGTAGACTTTTGCCTGATATTCTGTTTTCAGCCCTGTGCCTCACCCCTGCTAAACCAAAGAGCATAACTCCTCTCAGGCAGGAATAGTTTGCATATCTCGAATTATCCCTTTGCGTATAACTGTTTCTGGATACATATTAAGTGATTCAATTTTATTTATTTATTTATTTATTTATTTGGGGGGAGAAAGGGATAGTCTCCATATATCGCACAAGCTGATCTCAACTTCTGGGCTCAAGTGATCCTCCCACCTCAGCCTTCCGAGTAACTGGGACTATAGGTGCATGCCACTGCACACAGCTAAAGGATTCTACAGACACAAGTCACTGAGCCTGGCTCAAGTGGTTCAATTTTAATATGGCAAAAAGCTGTTAAGAAACTAAACCATTTGATTGATGTGTATACATTGTTTTGATATTATTTTATATATATTCACTTCAGGAACCCTTATTCTGAGAGCATAAAAGAAATGCTAACAACATTTGGAACCGCTACTTATAAGGTGGGACTAAAGGTTCATCCCAATGAAGATGATCCCCGTGTGCCCATAATGTGTTGGGGCAGTTGTGCATACACCATCCAGAGCGTGGGTAAGAGATTTACAGTTGTCCCTCTGTAAGTCAGAAGCATACATTGATATGAATTACTTGTAGAATTTTTTTTAAAGGGAATGTTTAACGTGTGCAACGACATGAAGAAATAATAAAAAGATTTAGTATACTAACAAAATACTAGATTAACAGTGTATAAATTAACCGCAGCCAACAGAGAAATCATTTTGGTGGTGGTTATAGCTTCTTGTCAGTTGAGGAAATGTGTGTTCATTTTTACTTTTCATCCAAAGGTGATTCTTATGAAATGACTTAAAAGTTCTGAAACCTGACAATATTGTGCTTTCTGGAGAAAGAATTGTCTTTTTTACCTTTTTTGAAATTATGCTAAAATCTACAGAACTTAAAATCTACTGTCGTAACCATTTTTAACTTGCAGAAAGAATTTTGAGTGATGAAGACAAACCATTGTTTGGTCCTTTGCCGTGCAGACTGGTAAGTTCTTCGTTTACTCAAATCTTGAAAAGATGGAATGGAAATTAGGTGGTTCTGCTTCTTTTAAATCTTAAAAACCTGAGATAGTCATTTAGCGCTATGTTCGCTTCTTTCATGGTAAGACCCATTTCCTGTAAGGATATCGAAAAAGTAATATTTGTGGTTTGATTTTTTCATTTCTTTCTCTTTTTTTTGTTTTTGTGTTTGTTTGTTTGTTTTTTTAAGAGAGTCTCACTGTGTTGCCCAGGCTGGCCTCTAGAGCTTAAGAGATCCTCCCACCTCAGCCTCCCAAGTAGCTGGAACTGTAGGCACATGCCACTGCACCCAGCTTAATTTTTCTTTTAAATAAACTTCAGGAAATAACTATACCTCTCATTTCATCCAGAACTCTTGGTTAAGCCCTTGAAAAGAAGAAAAAAAACTAAAAGCAGAGTGTTTGTCCTTAAATTTTTAATGTTGCAATTGGAAATATAAAAAACAAACATTTGACCACTTTTTAAAAGCAACATGTAAATAAATACAAATTATGTCAAACTAAGTACATTTAATGCCTAGGAAAATGGGGAAGGAGAATACAGTCGAGGCTTGCTAATTTTTACTATGTAGCTAGTGTCTGTCAGTATTATATATACCACCTGCTGTTCAAGCTTTCAGTGCTAAAAGTGACTCTGAGAGTAAAATCATCCAATTTTGTTCATGTAGAATCACCTGGGGAGTTTTTCTAAAATGCCCAGGCCCTACTACAGGTCAGTTAAGTCAGTGTTTCTAGAGATGGGCCCCAGGCATTAATATTTTGTGAAAGCTTCCCAGGAGCCAATATTGAGAACCACTGATCTGAGGACCTAAGAAACAAAAACAAGTATAGAAAATAGTTACATGTGATCACTTAATCACCTACTTTGCTGACTTTTGTTTTTATTGCAAACACGTAGAGGCTCAGGACCCTTTTTTATTGTTTCAGGAATATAGATTCTGTATCATAGGTTCTTGGCTAGGAGTTGTACATTAAAATCCTCCATGGGGCTTTTTAAAAATACAGAAACCTGGGCCCCTTCGGACTTAGTGCACTGAATTTCTAGGAGTAGGACTTGAATTGTATCTTTCTAGTAAATCAGTAGAATGCCAATTCACATCAGTCTTGACTGTGATATTAATATATGACTATCAGATCAGTGCTGACTAGGATATTTTTGGCTATAATAAATGAGAGTTGATAAGTATGTAGCTATTGGGGTGAACTACATGTAATTTCCTCACTCCACTCTTAAAATTTATGTACATCTCCTCACTTTTCTCTCCTATATCAGAGGATAAGGGGCCCCAGGTAAAGCTGGTTTAGACTTTCCCCTATTATGTGGAATTCCTCTCCTCCATCAGGTGTACCTTCTCTTCCTTCCTTCTCTTCTGGCACTTCCTCTGTGGACAAGTGTGCTCAGTTTTCCCTCCTTTTATTCTTGCCCTCAGTGTATCTTCCTTCAATCCTAGTACCCTAGCTTTCCTTCCCTTTTTTGACCAAGCTACTTTGAAGCATATTTAATTTTAATTAACAGATAATCCATGTGGTGTAAATACAGATTTTAAAAAAAAAAGAGATCCTCCCACCTCAGCCTTCCAAAGTGCTGAGATTACATGTGTGAGCCACCACGCCTGGCCTGTATGAAATTTTATACACAGCAAAATGTCTTTAAAGAATAATGTATATGCTGGCTCCAGTTTCTTGTCAACCATTTACATTTCAACTCCCTGCAATTTTGCTCAACTCCTATTACTTTTTCTCTTTTAGGAAACAGATTTTGCCAAGTTCACCAGTGATCTCCTGATTATCATTTTGGGTGGCATTTTTCAGCCCTTGTCTATTTGACATCTCTATTTACTTAATTCTGTTAACTGCTTTCTTCTGAAACTCATTTTTTCCTTTTGCTTTCAGTGACACTCCTGGCTTTCTTTCCTCCACTCTGGTTGCTCCTTTTCAGCCTATCTCCCTCTTTCATCCTGTAATTGTTTTTTTTTTTTCTTTTTTCAGCATATAATGGGGATACAGATGTTTAGGTTATATATGTTGCCCTTACCCACCCCCAAGTCAGAGCTTCAAGCGTGTCCATCCCCTAGATGGTGCGCATTGCACTCATTATGTATGCATATCCCCACCCCTTCCTCCCCCCCTCCCACCTGCCGGACACCCAGTAATTGTTATTCCTGTATGTCCACTTAGGTGTTGATCAGTGAAACCATTTACTGGTGAGTACATGTGGTGCTTATTTTTTTTTTTGGAGACAGAGTCTCACTTTGTTGCCCTGGCTAGAGTGAGTGCCGTGGCATCAGCCTAGCTCACAGCAACCTCACACTCCCGGGCTCAAGCAATCCTACTGCCTCAGCCTCCCAAGTAGCTGGGACTACAGGCATGCGCCACCAATGCCTGGCTAATTTTTTCTATATATTTTTAACTGTCCAATTAATTTCTTTCTATTTTTGGTAGAGACGGGCTCTCGCTCTCGCTCAGGCTGGTCTCGAACTCCTGAGCTCAAACGATCCGCCCGCCTCGGCCTCCCAGAGTGCTAGGATTACAGGCGTGAGACGCCGCACCCAGCCTATCTTTAATTTTGTAGCCCAGATGTCTGCGGAGGCTTATAAAACTCTGGCAACAATGACCCACCTCGTGAATCAAGCTTGTCCCTTTTATGAGTTTCCACCCAAAATCTACTCATGTCAAGCATAACCGAGTTCTGTGGGATTTATACAGGTCTGAGTGTTAAGGGAAGAACCGTCCGCCATCTTCCTAGGGTCACCTTTCTCCTTTTTTCTCCTGCGTCTCATACTAACACTCTCCAGCCCAGACTGCCAACCCCTCAGCTCCAGGCAAGTCCCGAATCCTCACTTCCCTCTGTCATGCCCTGAACGCCCCAAGGTGGTCCTCACAACACACACACAAGAAAATAAAAGAACATGACTCTCTCTAAGAGGAATTTTGATTAATTTTTCCACCTGGTTCCATTCACGACATTATTCAGCATTGTAGTTTAAATATTTATCGTTTTCAAAACCTTCATTCATCAAGGATCTCAAGCTGCTAGAATGAGTTTTTAAATATAAAAGAGGGCCCTGAAGTTCACAGATTGTGTCTGAAAGAGTAAGGATAAGAAAACAAACATACTTTGAAGTATTTCAAAAAGAAGGTGAACAATTGAGATCTCTAATTTCTATAAAATTTGAAGGCGTCCAATATAAAACAATAACTGAGAGAGCTTAATTTTCCTGAATAATGAAATATATATAATTTTTTGCTTTGCTGTTTGTATAAAACTAGATATTTATTAAAAAGTACATCAAAAATAAAATACATAAATTGGTCTGATGTTTTCATCTGATATGAGGAGCCAATTCAGCACCATTGTGCCTAATACTATGTATTTGTGTGATTTAAAGACTCGAAAAATTGTTTCTCTTAAGAATATATGCATTTGAGTATATCATGTAAGAGAAATTCAAAGTGACAAAAACTTTAAATCAATTGTTTTAAATATGCTCAAAGAGCTAAAGGATACCATGGACAAAGAATGAAAGGAAATCAAGAGAATAACACCTCAAATAAGTAGAGAGTTAAAAGAAGAGAAAGACATTATAAAAAATGAGCCAAATAGACATTCTGAAGCTGAAAAGTATAACTGAAATGAAAAATTCACTAGAGGATTCAACAGCAGACTTGAGCAGACAGAAGAAAGACTCAACAAACTTGAATAGGAGTCACATGAAATAATCTAGTCTGAGGAGCAGAAAGAAAAAAGAATGAAGAAAAAGGAACAGGGCATAAGAGACGGGTGTAATGGGAGTTCCAGAGGCAAGGAGAGACAGAAAGGAGCAGAGAACATTTGAAGAGAGAATAGTTAAAAACTATCCAATTTTATTTTTGATAAAATACGTGAATCTACACATCTAAGAAGCTCAGTGAACTTCTTCCCAGAAAAAACTCAAAGAGATGCACAACCAGACACATAACCAAACCATCAAAAGCTAAAATAGAATATTGAAAGCAACTAGATAACCAACTCATCACATGAAAGGGATCATCAATTAGATTAACAGCCAATTTCCCAGCAGAAAACTGGGATGAGAGGCATTGGCAAGACATACTTAAAGTACTAGAGAAAAAAACTTTCATATTCAGCAAATATATTCTTCAAGAATTAAAGATAAATTAAGACATTCCCAGATAGACAAACGCTGAGGGAGTTCTTTCCTGACAGACCTGCTCCATAAGAAATGCTTAAGGGTGTCCTTCGGATTGAAATTAAAGGATGCTAGCCAGTAACCTTCCCTGAGAAGAAATAAAAGACACTGGTAAAGTTAACTACATAGGTAAATACAAAAGTCAGTACTATTGTCTTTTTGGTCTATAACTGTGTTTTTGCTCATATGATTTAAAAGAAAAATGTACGAAACAATAATTATAAATTTATCTTAATGGGCACACAATGTATAAAGCTGTAATTTGTGACAAGAACAATCTGAAGAAGCAGGGATGGAGCTGTATAGGAGAAGAGTTTTGTATACTATTGAGTGTGCAAGCTGATATTAATTTAAACTGGGTTGTTTTAATTTTAAGATGTTAATTGCAATATCCGAAGTAACCACTAAGAAAAAACTCCTGCAGACCTTGGCCTAGGCAAAGAATTTATGAAGAAGACCCCAAAGGCAATCAGAGTGACAACAAAAATAAATAAATGGGACCTGATCAAATTAAAAAGCTTCTGCACAGCCAAGGAAACTATCATGAGAGCAAACAGACAACCTACAGAATGGGAGAAGATATTTGCATGTTACACATCCGATTAAGGGCTGATAACTAGAATCTATGTAGAACTCAGGATAATCACCAAGAAAAAAAATCAAACAACCCTATCAACAAGTGGACAAAAGACATGAACAGAAACTTTTCAAAAGAAGGTAGACTAATGGCCAACGAACGTGAAAAAATACTCAACATCTCTAATCATCAGGGAAATGCAAATCAAAACCACAATGAGATGTCACTTAACTCCAGTGAGGATGGCCTTCATCAAAAAGGCCTAAAACAGGATAGGATCTTAACACCCCTTAACAGTTTAACAGATCTAAACTCAATAAATTTTAGGATCAAATGGGCCTT